>JAYMGU010000088.1:15000-47500 GCA_036178185.1 Liparis tanakae
GGTGCTGTAAGCTCTTTAACTTATTCCTCCAAAACGCAGTCGACGTTGCACTTTTATCATTTGAGAAAAAAAAAAGAGATACTTTCAATATTAATTTATTATGAAAAAAAAACATATTGATAGATTTAAAAAAGCAAAGAGTGGCTGGAATATTGCCTACGGCCACACCAGTCTGGTGACGCCCGATCTCGTCAGATCTCGGAAGCTAAGCAGAGTCGGGCCTGGTTAGTACTTGGATGGGAGACCGCCTGGGAATACCAGGTGCTGTAAGCTCTTTAACTTATTCCTCAAAAACGCAGTCGACGTTGCACTTTTATCATTTGAGAAAGAAAAAAACGAGATACTTTCAATATTAATGTATCATGAAATGACAAAAACATATTGATAGATTTAAAAAAGCAAAGAGTGGCAGGAAATATTGCCTACGGCCACACCAGTCTGGTGACGCCCGATCTCGTCAGATCTCGGAAGCTAAGCAGAGTCGGGCCTGGTTAGTACTTGGATGGGAGACCGCCTGGGAATACCAGGTGCTGTAAGCTCTTTAACTTATTCCTCCAAAACGCAGTCGACGTTGCACTTTTATCATTTGAGAAAAAAAAAAGAGATACTTTCAATATTAATGTATCATGAAATGACAAAAAAACATATTGTTAGATTTAAAAAAAGCAAAGCGTGGCAACAAATATTGCTTACGGCCACACCAGTCTGGTGACGCCCGATCTCGTCAGATCTCGGAAGCTAAGCAGAGTCGGCCTGGTTAGTACTTGGATGGGAGACCGCCTGGGAATACCAGGTGCTGTAAGCTCTTTAACTTATTCCTCCAAAACGCAGTCGACGTTGCACTTTTATCATTTGAGAAAAAAAACGAGATACTTTCAATATTAATGTATTATGAAAAAAAACATATTGATAGATTTAAAAAGCAAAGCGTGGCAGCAAATATTCACGGCCGCACCAGTCTGGTGACGCCGATCTCGTCAGATCTCGGAAGCTAAGCAGAGTCGGGCCTGGTTAGTACTTGGATGGGAGACCGCCTGGGAATACCAGGTGCTGTAAGCTCTTTAACTTATTCCTCCAAAACGCAGTCGACGTTGCACTTTTATCATTTGAGAAAAAAAAAGAGATACTTTCAATATTAATGTATTATGAAATGACAAAAAAAACATATTGATAGATTTAAAAAAGCAAAGCGTGGCAGCAAATATTGCCTACGGCCACACCAGTCTGGTGACGCCCGATCTCGTCAGATCTCGGAAGCTAAGCAGAGTCGGGCCTGGTTAGTACTTGGATGGGAGACC
Organism: Liparis tanakae; assembly: GCA_036178185.1. Taxonomy (NCBI): domain Eukaryota; kingdom Metazoa; phylum Chordata; class Actinopteri; order Perciformes; family Liparidae; genus Liparis; species Liparis tanakae. The sequence goes on from JAYMGU010000088.1 coordinate 16,299, forward strand.
GCCTGGGAATACCAGGTGCTGTAAGCTCATTAACTTATTCCTCAAAACGCAGTCGACGTTGCACTTTTATCATTTGAGAAAGAAAAAAACGAGATACTTTCAATATTAATGTATTATGAAAAAAAACATATTGATAGATTTAAAAAAGCAAAGCGTGGCAGCAAATATTGCCTACGGCCACACCAGTCTGGTGACGCCCGATCTCGTCAGATCTCGGAAGCTAAGCAGAGTCGGGCCTGGTTAGTACTTGGATGGGAGACCGCCTGGGAATACCAGGTGCTGTAAGCTCTTTAACTTATTCCTCCAAAACGCAGTCGACGTTGCACTTTTATCATTTGAGAAAAAAAAAAGAGATACTTTCAATATTAATGTATTATGAAATGACAAAAAACATATTGATAGATTTACAAAAGCAAAGCGTGGCAGGAATATTGCCTACGGCCACACCAGTCTGGTGACGCCCGATCTCGTCAGATCTCGGAAGCTAAGCAGAGTCGGGCCTGGTTAGTACTTGATGGGAGACCGCCTGGGAATACCAGGTGCTGTAAGCTCATTAACTTATTCCTCCAAAACGCAGTCGACGTTGCACTTTTATCATTTGAGAAAGAACTCAACAGGAGATACTTTCAATATTAATGTATTATGAAATGACAAAAAAATCATATTGATAGATTTAAAAAAGCAAAGCGTGGCAGCAAATATTGCCTACGGCCACACCAGTCTGGTGACGCCCGATCTCGTCAGATCTCGAAGCTAAGCAGAGTCGGCCTGGTTAGTACTTGATCGGAGACCGCCTGGGAATACCAGGTGCTGTAAGCTCTTTAACTTATTCCTCAAAAACGCAGTCGACGTTGCACTTTTATCATTTGAGAAAGAAAAAAACGAGATACTTTCAATATTAATGTATTATGAAATGACAAAAAACATATTGATAGATTTAAAAAAGCAAAGCGTGGCAGAAATTATTGCCTACGGCCACACCAGTCTGGTGACGCCTGATCTCGTCAGATCTCGGAAGCTAAGCAGAGTCGGGCCTGGTTAGTACTTGATGGGAGACCGCCTGGGAATACCAGGTGCTGTAAGCTCTTTAACTTATTCCTCCAAAACGCAGTCGACGTTGCACTTTTATCATTTGAGAAAAAAAAAACGAGATACTTTCAATATTAATGTATTATGAAATGACAAAAAACATATTGATAGATTTAAAAAGCAAAGCGTGGCAGGAAATATTGCCTACGGCCACACCAGTCTGGTGACGCCCGATCTCGTCAGATCTCGGAAGCTAAGCAGAGTCGGGCCTGGTTAGTACTTGGATGGGAGACCGCCTGGGAATACCAGGTGCTGTAAGCTCTTTAACTTATTCCTCCAAAACGCAGTCGACGTTGCACTTTTATCATTTGAGAAAGAAAAAAAGAGATACTTTCAATATTAATGTATTATGAAAAAAACATATTGATAGATTTAAAAAGCAAAGCGTGGCAGCAAATATTGCCTACGGCCACACCAGTCTGGTGACGCCGATCTCGCCAGATCTCGGAAGCTAAGCAGAGTCGGGCCTGGTTAGTACTTGGATGGGAGACCGCCTGGGAATACCAGGTGCTGTAAGCTCTTTAACTTATTCCTCCAAAACGCAGTCGACGTTGCACTTTTATCATTTGAGAAAAAAAAAAGAGATACTTTCAATATTAATGTTATCATGAAATGAAAAAACATATTGATAGATTTAAAAAGCAAAGCGTGGCAGCAAATATTGCCTACGGCCACACCAGTCTGGTGACGCCTGATCTCGTCAGATCTCAGAAGCTAAGCAGAGTCGGGCCTGGTTAGTACTTGGATGGGAGACCGCCTGGGAATACCAGGTGCTGTAAGCTCATTAACTTATTCCTCAAAAACGCAGTCGACGTTGCACTTTTATCATTTGAGAAAGAAAAAAAACGAGATACTTTCAATATTAATGTATTATGAAAAAAAAACATATTGATAGATTTAAAAAAGCAAAGCGTGGCAGCAAATATTGCCTACGGCCACACCAGTCTGGTGACGCCTGATCTCGTCAGATCTCGGAAGCTAAGCAGAGTCGGGCCTGGTTAGTACTTGGATGGGAGACCGCCTGGGAATACCAGGTGCTGTAAGCTCATTAACTTATTCCTCCAAAACGCAGTCGACGTTGCACTTTTATCATTTGAGAAGAAAAAAGAGATACTTTCAATATTAATGTATTATGAAAAAAAAACATATTGATAGATTTAAAAAAGCAAAGCTGGCAGCAAATATTGCCTACGGCCACACCAGTCTGGTGACGCCCGATCTCGTCAGATCTCGCAAGCTAAGCAGAGTCGGGCCTGGTTAGTACTTGATGGGAGACCGCCTGGGAATACCAGGTGCTGTAAGCTCTTTAACTTATTCCTCCAAAACGCAGTCGACGTTGCACTTTTATCATTTGAGAAAAAAAAAAAGAGATACTTTCAATATTAATGTATTATGAAATGACAAAAAACATATTGATAGATTTAAAAGCAAAGCGTGGCAGCAAATATTGCCTACGGCCACACCAGTCTGGTGACGCCCGATCTCGCCAGATCTCGAAGCTAAGCAGACTCGGGCCTGGTTAGTACTNGGATGGGAGACCGCCTGGGAATACCAGGTGCTGTAAGCTCTTTAACTTATTCCTCCAAAACGCAGTCGACGTTGCACTTTTATCATTTGAGAAGAAAAAAAAGAGATACTTTCAATATTAATGTATTATGAAAAAAAAAAACATATTGATAGATTTAAAAAGCAAAGCGTGGCAGCAAATATTGCCTACGGCCACACCAGTCTGGTGACGCCCGATCTCGCCAGATCTCGGAAGCTAAGCAGAGTCGGGCCTGGTTAGTACTTGATGGGAGACCGCCTGGGAATACCAGGTGCTGTAAGCTCTTAACTTATTCCTCAAAACGCAGTCGACGCTTGCACTTTTATCATTTGAGAAAGAAAAAAACGAGATACTTTCAATATTAATGTATTATGAAATGAAAAAACATATTGATAGATTTAAAAAGCAAAGCGTGGCAGCAAATATTGCCTACGCCACACCAGTCTGGTGACGCCCGATCTCGTCAGATCTCGGAAGCTAAGCAGAGTCGGGCCTGGTTAGTACTTGGATGGGAGACCGCCTGGGAATACCAGGTGCTGTAAGCTCTTAACTTATTCCTCAAAACGCAGTCGACGTTGCACTTTTATCATTTGAGAAAGAAAAAACGAGATACTTTCAATATTAATGTATTATGAAATGACAAAAAACATATTGATAGATTTAAAAAGCAAAGCGTGGCAGCAAATATTGCCGGCCACACCAGTCTGGTGACGCCCGATCTCGCCAGATCTCGAAGCTAAGCAGAGTCGGGCCTGGTTAGTACTTGATGGGAGACCGCCTGGGAATACCAGGTGCTGTAAGCTCATTAACTTATTCCTCCAAACGCAGTCGACGTTGCACTTTTATCATTTGAGAAAGAAAAAACGAGATACTTTCAATATTAATGTATTATGAAATGACAAAAAACATATTGATAGATTTAAAAAGCAAAGCGTGGCAGCAAATATTGCCTACGGCCACACCAGTCTGGTGACGCCCGATCTCGCCAGATCTCGAAGCTAAGCAGAGTCGGGCCTGGTTAGTACTTGGATGGGAGACCGCCTGGGAATACCAGGTGCTGTAAGCTTTAACTTATTCCTCCAAACGCAGTCGACGTTGCACTTTATCATTTGAGAAAGAAAAAAACGAGATACTTTCAATATTAATGTATTATGAAAAAAAACATATTGATAGATTTAAAAAGCAAAGCGTGGCAGCAAATATTGCCTACGGCCACACCAGTCTGGTGACGCCCGATCTCGCCAGATCTCGAAGCTAAGCAGAGTCGGGCCTGGTTAGTACTGGATGGGAGACCGCCTGGGAATACCAGGTGCTGTAAGCTCTTAACTTATTCCTCCAAAACGCAGTCGACGTTGCACTTTTATCATTTGAGAAAGAAAAAACGAGATACTTTCAATATTAATGTATTATGAAATGACAAAAAACATATTGATAGATTTAAAAAGCAAAGCGTGGCAGCAAATATTGCCTACGGCCACACCAGTCTGGTGACGCCCGATCTCGCCAGATCTCGGAAGCTAAGCAGAGTCGGGCCTGGTTAGTACTTGATGGGAGACCGCCCTGGGAATACCAGGTGCTGTAAGCTCTTAACTTATTCCTCAAAACGCAGTCGACGCTTGCACTTTTATCATTTGAGAAAAAAAAAAACGAGATACTTTCAATATTAATGTATTAAATGAAAAAAACATATTGATAGATTTAAAAAGCAAAGCGTGGCAGCAAATATTGCCTACGGCCACACCAGTCTGGTGACGCCCGATCTCGCCAGATCTCGGAAGCTAAGCAGAGTCGGGCCTGGTTAGTACTTGATGGGAGACCGCCTGGGAATACCAGGTGCTGTAAGCTCTTTAACTTATTCCTCCAAAACGCAGTCGACGCTGCACTTTTATCATTTGAGAAAAAAAAAACGAGATACTTTCAATATTAATGTATTATGAAATGACAAAAACATATTGATAGATTTAAAAAGCAAAGCGTGGCAGCAAATATTGCCTACGGCCACACCAGTCTGGTGACGCCCGATCTCCAGATCTCGGAAGCTAAGCAGAGTCGGGCCTGGTTAGTACTTGATGGGAGACAGCCTGGGAATACCAGGTGCTGTAAGCTCATTAACTTATTCCTCAAAACGCAGTCGACGTTGCACTTTTATCATTTGAGAAAAAAAAACGAGATACTTTCAATATTAATGTATTATGAAATGACAAAAAACATATTGATAGATTTAAAAAGCAAAGCGTGGCAGCAAATATTGCCTACGGCCACACCAGTCTGGTGACGCCCGATCTCGTCAGATCTCGAAGCTAAGCAGAGTCGGCCTGGTTAGTACTTGATGGGAGACCGCCTGGGAATACCAGGTGCTGTAAGCTCTTTAACTTATTCCTCCAAAACGCAGGCGACGCTGCACTTTTATCATTTGAGAAGATAAAAAAACGAGATACTTTCAATATTAATGTATTATTGAAAAAAAACATATTGATAGATTTAAAAAGCAAAAGCGTGGCAGCAATATTGCCTACGGCCACACCAGTCTGGTGACGCCCGATCTCGCCAGATCTCGAAGCTAAGCAGAGTCGGGCCTGGTTAGTACTTGATGGGAGACCGCCTGGGAATACCAGGTGCTGTAAGCTCATTAACTTATTCCTCCAAAACGCAGTCGACGTTGCACTTTTATCATTTGAGAAGAAAAAAAGAGATACTTTCAATATTAATGTATTATGAAAAAAAACATATTGATAGATTTAAAAAGCAAAGCGTGGCAGCAATATTGCCCACGGCCACACCAGTCTGGTGACGCCGATCTCGCCAGATCTCGGAAGCTAAGCAGAGTCGGCCTGGTTAGTACTTGGATGGAGACCGCCTGGGAATACCAGGTGCTGTAAGCTCTTTAACTTATTCCTCCAAAACGCAGTCGACGTTGCACTTTTTATCATTTGAGAAAGAAAAAACGAGATACTTTCAATATTAATGTATTATGAAATGACAAAAAACATATTGATAGATTTAAAAAGCAAAGCGTGGCAGCAAATATTGCCTACGGCCACACCAGTCTGGTGACGCCGATCTGCCAGATCTCGAAGCTAAGCAGAGTCGGGCCTGGTTAGTACTTGGATGGGAGACCGCCTGGGAATACCAGGTGCTGTAAGCTCATTAACTTATTCCTCAAAAACGCAGTCGACGTTGCACTTTTATCATTTGAGAAAAAAACGAGATACTTTCAATATTAATGTATTATGAAAAAAAATACATATTGATAGATTTAAAAAAAAAAGCGTGGCAGAAATATTGCCTACGGCCACACCAGTCTGGTGACGCCCGATCTCATCAGATCTCGGAAGCTAAGCAGAGTCGGGCCTGGTTAGTACTTGGATGGGAGACCGCCTGGGAATACCAGGTGCTGTAAGCTCTTGAACTTATTCCTCCAAAACGCAGTCGACGTTGCACTTTTATCATTTGAGAAAAAAAAAAAAACGAGATACTTTCAATATTAATGTATTATGAAAAAAAAACATATTGATAGATTTAAAAAGCAAAGCGTGGAAGCAAATATTGCCTACGGCCACACCAGTCTGGTGACGCCCGATCTCACAGATCTCGAAGCTAAGCAGAGTCGGGCCTGGTTAGTACTTGATGGGAGACCGCCTGGGAATACCAGGTGCTGTAAGCTCTTAACTTATTTCCTCCAAAACGCAGTCGACGCTGCACTTTTATCATTTGAGAAAAAAAAAACGAGATACTTTCAATATTAATGTATTATTATGAAAAAAACATATTGATAGATTTAAAAAGCAAAGCGTGGAAAATTGCACGGCCACACCAGTTCTGGTGACGCCTGCCAGATCTCGAAGCTAAGCAGAGTCGGGCCTGGTTAGTACTTGGATGGGAGACCGCCTGGGAATACCAGGTGCTGTAAGCTCTTTAACTTATTCCTCCAAAACGCAGTCGACGTTGCACTTTTATCATTTGAGAAAAAAAACGAGATACTTTCAATATTAATGTATTGAAAACAAAAAACATATTGATAGATTTAAAAAGCAAAGCGTGGCAGCAAATATTGCCTACGGCCACACCAGTCTGGTGACGCCCGATCTCACAGATCTCGAAGCTAAGCAGAGTCGGGCCTGGTTAGTACTTGATGGGAGACCGCCTGGGAATACCAGGTGCTGTAAGCTCATTATCTTATTCCTCAAATACGCAGTCGACGTTGCACTTTTATCATTTGAGAAAGAAAAAAAAGAGATACTTTCAATATTAATTTATTATGAAAAAAAACATATTGATAGATTTAAAAAGCAAAGCGTGGCAGCAAATATTGCCTACGGCCACACCAGTCTGTGGACGCCTGATCTCACAGATCTCGAAGCTAAGCAGAGTCGGGCCTGGTTAGTACTTGATGGGAGACCGCCTGGGAATACCAGGTGCTGTAAGCTCATTAACTTATTCCTCCAAAACGCAGTCGACGTTGCACTTTTATCATTTGAGAAAAAAAAAGAGATACTTTCAATATTAATTTATTAAAAAAAAAACATATTGATAGATTTAAAAAGCAAAGCTTGGCAGCAATATTGCCTACGGCCACACCAGTGGTGGTGACGCCGATCTCGGGCCAGATCTCGGAAGCTAAGCAGAGTCGGGCCTGGTTAGTACTTGATGGGAGACCGCCTGGGAATACCAGGTGCTGTAAGCTCTTTAACTTATTCCTCCAAAAGCAGTCGACGTTGCACTTTTATCATTTGAGAAAAAAAAAAAAGAGATACTTTCAATATTAATGTAGAAATGACAAAAAAATATTGATAGATTTAAAAAAAAAAGCGTGGCAGCAATATTGCCTACGGCCACACCAGTCTGGTGACGCCCGATCTCGTCAGATCTCGAAGCTAAGAGTCGGGCCTGGTTAGTACTTTTGATGGGAGACCGCCTGGGAATACCAGGTGCTGTAAGCTCTTTAACTTATTCCCTCCAAAACGCAGTCGACGCTGCACTTTTATCATTTGAGAAAAAGCATAATACGAGATACTTTCAATATTAATGTATCATGAAATGACACAAAAACATATTGATAGATTTAAAAAAGCAAAGCGTGGCAAATATTGCCTACGGCCACACCAGTCTGGTGACGCCCGATCTCCGCAGATCTCGGAAGCTAAGCAGAGTCGGGCCTGGTTAGTACTTGGATGGGAGACCGCCTGGGAATACCAGGTGCTGTAAGCTCTTTAACTTATTCCTCCAAAACGCAGTCGACGTTGCACTTTTATCATTTGAGAAAAAAAACGAGATACTTTCAATATTTAAATGTATTAAAAAAAAACATATTGATAGATTTAAAAAGCAAAGCGTGGCAGGTCAAATATTGCCTACGGCCACACCAGTCTGGTGACGCCCGATCTCGTCAGATCTCGAAGCTAAGCAGAGTCGGCCTGGTTAGTACTTGATGGGAGACCGCCTGGGAATACCAGGTGCTGTAAGCTCTTTAACTTATTCCTCCAAACGCAGTCGACTTGCACTTTTATCATTTGAGAAAAAAAACGAGATACATTATTATGAAAAAAAACATATTGATAGATTTAAAAAGCAAAGCGTGGCAGCAATATTGCCTACGGCCACACCAGTCTGGTGACGCCGATCTCCAGATCTCGGAAGCTAAGCAGAGTCGGGCCTGGTTAGTACTTGATGGGAGACCGCCTGGGAATACCAGGTGCTGTAAGCTCTTTAACTTATTCCTCAAAAAGTCGACGCTGCACTTTTATCATTTGAGAAAGAAAAAAGATACTTTCAATATTAATGTATTATGACAAAAAAAATATTGATAGATTTAAAAAGCAAAGCGGCAGCAAATATTGCCTACGGCCACACCAGTCTGGTGACGCCCGATCTCGTCAGATCTCGAAGCTAAGCAGAGTCGGGCCTGGTTAGTACTTGATGGGAGACCGCCTGGGAATACCAGGTGCTGTAAGCTCTAACTTATTCCTCAAAACGCAGTCGACGTTGCACTTTTATCATTTGAGAAAGAAAAAAACGAGATACTTTCAATATTAATGTATTATGAAAAAAACATATTGATAGATTTAAAAGCAAAGCGTGGCAGCAAATATTGCCTACGGCCACACCAGTTCAGGACCTCGATCTCGCCAGATCTCGGAAGCTAAAGAGTCGGGCCTGGTTAGTACTTGATGGGACGCCTGGGAATACCAGGTGCTGTAAGTTTCTTTAACTTATTCCTCCAAAACGCAGTCGACGTTGCACTTTTATCATTTGAGAAAAAAAAAAGAGATACTTTCAATATTAATTTTATGAAATGACAAAAAACATATTGATAGATTTAAAAAGCAAAGCTGGCAGCAAATATTGCCTACGGCCCAGTCTGGTGACGCCCGATCTCGCCAGATCTCGGAAGCTAAGCAGAGTCGGGCCTGGTTAGTACTTTGATGGGAGACCGCCTGGGAATACCAGGTGCTGTAAGCTCTTTAACTTATTCCTCAAAACGCAGTCGACGCTGCACTTTTATCATTTGAGAAAGAAAAAAAAAGATACTTTCAATATTAATGTATTATGAAAAAAAACATATTGATAGATTTAAAAAAGCAAAGCGTGGCAGCAAATATTGCTTCACGGCCACACCAGTCTGGTGACGCCTCGATCTCGTCAGATCTCGGAAGCTAAGCAGAGTCGGGCCTGGTTAGTACTTGATGGGAGACCGCCTGGGAATACCAGGTGCTGTAAGCTCTTAACTTATTCCTCCAAAACGCAGTCGACGTTGCACTTTTATCATTTGAGAAAGAAAAAAAGAGATACTTTCAATATTAATGTATTATTTGACAAAAAAACATATTGATAGATTTAAAAGCAAAAGCGTGGTGTACATATTGCCTACGGCCACACCAGTCTGGTGACGCCCGATCTGCCAGATCTCGAAGCTAAGCAGTCGGGCCTGGTTAGTACTTGGGGGAGACCGCCTGGGAATACCAGGTGCTGTAAGCTCTTTAACTTATTCTCAAAATCGACGTTGCACTTTTATCATTTGAGAAAAGAAAAAAAAAGATAAAAAAGACTTTCAACATTAATGTATGAAATGACAAAAAACATATTGATAGATTTAAAAAAGCAAAGCGTGGCAGCAAATATTGCCTACGGCCACACCAGTCTGGTGACGCCCGATCTCCAGATCTCGAAGCTAAGCAGAGTCGGGCCTGGTTAGTACTTGATGGGAGACCGCCTGGGAATACCAGGTGCTGTAAGCTCATTAACTTATTCCTCAAAAACGCAGTCGACGTTGCACTTTTATCATTTGAGAAAGAAAAAACGAGATACTTTCAATATTAATGTAATGAAAAAAACATATTGATAGATTTAAAAAGCAAAGAGTGGCAGCATTATTGCCTACGGCCACACCAGTCTGGTGACGCCCGATCTCCAGATCTCGAAGCTAAGCAGAGTCGGGCCTGGTTAGTACTGATGGGAGACCGCCTGGGAATACCAGGTGCTGTGTTTTAACTTATTCCTCCAAAACGCAGTCGACAAGGTACTTTTTATCATTTGAGAAAAAAAAACGAGATACTTTCAATATTAATGTATTATGAAATGACAAAAAACATATTGATAGATTTAAAAAGCAAAGCGTGGCAGCAAATATTGCTACGGCCACACCAGTCTGGTGACGCCCGATCTCGCCAGATCTCGAAGAAGCTAAGCAGAGTCGGGCCTGGTTAGTACTTGATGGGAGACCGCCTGCCTGGGAATACCAGGTGCTGTAAGCTCATTAACTTATTCCTCCAAAACGCAGTCTACGTTGCACTTTTATCATTTGAGAAAAAAAACGAGATACTTTCAATATTAAATGGAAAAAAACATATTGATAGATTTAAAAAGCAAAGCGTGGCAGCAAATATTGCTTCACGGCCACACCAGTCTGGTGACGCCTATCTCGCCAGATCTCGAAGCTAAGCAGAGTCGGCCTGGTTAGTACATGGGAGACCGCTGGGAAAACCAGGTGCTGTAAGCTCATTAACTTTTTCCTCCAAAACGCAGTCGACGTTGCACTTTTATCATTTGAGAAAGAAAAAAACGAGATACTTTCAAATTTAATGTATTATGAAATGACAAAAAACATATTGATAGATTTAAAAAGCAAAGCGTGGCAGCAAATATTGCCTACGGCCACACCAGTCTGGTGACCCGAAGATCTCGGAAAAGCAGAGTCGGGCCTGGTTAGTACTTGATGGGAGACCGCCTGGGAATACCAGGTGGTGTAAGCTTTTTAACTTATTCCTCCAAAACGCAGTCGACGTTGCACTTTTATCATTTGAGAAAGAAAAAAAAACGAGATACTTTCAATATTAATGTATTATGAAAAAAACATATTGATAGATTTAAAAAGCAAAGCGTGGCAGCAATATTGCCTACGGCCACACCAGTCTGGTGACGCCCGATCTCGCCAGATCTCGGAAGCTAAGCAGAGTCGGGCCTGGTTAGTACTTGGATGGGAGACCGCCTGGGAATACCAGGTGCTGTAAGCTCATTAACTTATTCCTCCAAACGCAGTCGACGGCACTTTTATCATTTGAGAAAGAAAAAAAAAAGAGATACTTTCAATATTAATGTATTATGAAAAAAACATATTGATAGATTTAAAAAAGCAAAGCGGCAGCAATATTGCCTACGGCCACACCAGTCTGGTGACGCCCGATCTCGCCAGATCTCGAAGCTAAGCAGAGTCGGGCCTGGTTAGTACTTGATGGGAGACCGCCTGGGAATACCAGGTGCTGTAAGCTCATTAACTTATTCCTCAAAACGCAGTCGACGCTAAGTAGCATTTTTATCATTTGAGAAAAAAAAAACGAGATACTTTCAACATTAATGTATTATGAAATGAAAAAAACATATTGATAGATTTAAAAAGCAAAGCGTGGCAGCAAATATTGCCTACGGCCACACCAGTTCGTGACGCCTCGATCTCGCCAGATCTCGAAGCTAAGCAGAGTCGGGCCTGGTTAGTACTTGGATGGGAGACCGCTGGGAAATACCAGGTGCTGTAAGCTCTTAACTTTCCTCCAAAACGCAGTCGACGCTGCACTTTTATCATTTGAGAAAGAAAAAAAGATACTTTCATTATTAATGTATTATGAAATGACAAAAAACATATTGATAGATTTAAAAAAAAGCGTGGCAGAAATATTGCCTACGGCCACAGTCTGGTGCCCGATCTCCAGATCTCGAAGCTAAGCAGAGTCGGGCCTGGTTAGTACTTGATGGGAGACCGCCTGGGAATACCAGGTGCTGTAAGCTTCTTAACTTTTTCCTCCAAAACGCAGTCGACGTTGCACTTTTATCATTTGAGAAAGAAAAAAAAACGAGATACTTTCAATACTAATGTATTATGAAATGACAAAAAAAAACATATTGATAGATTTAAAAAGCAAAGCGTGGCAGCAAATATTGCCTACGGCCACACCACAGTCTGGTGACGCCTCGATCTCGGCCAGATCTCGAAGCTAAGCAGAGTCGGCCTGGTTAGTACTTGGATGGGAGACCGCCTGGGAATACCAGGTGCTGTAAGCTCATTAACTTATTCCTCCAAAACGCAGTCGACAAAGCACTTTTATCATTTGAGAAAAAAACGAGATACTTTCAATATTAATGTATGACAAAAAAACATATTGATAGATTTAAAAGCAAAGCGTGGCAGCAAATATTGCTTCACGGCCACCACCAGTTCGGTGACGCCCATCTGCCAGATCTCGAAGCTAAGCAGAGTCGGGCCTGGTTAGTACTTGATGGGAGACCGCCTGGGAATACCAGGTGCTGTAAGCTCTTAACTTATTCCTCCAAAAACGCAGTCGACGTTGTATGCACTTTTATCATTTGAGAAAAAAAAAACGACGATTATACTTTCAACATTAATGTATCATGAAAAAAAAAACATATTGATAGATTTAAAAAAGCAAAGCGGTAAATATTGCCTACGGCCACACCAGTCTGGTGACGCCCATCTCGGCCAGATCTCGAAGCTAAGCAGAGTCGGGCCTGGTTAGTACTTTGATGGGAGACCGCCTGGGAATACCAGGTGCTGTAAGCTTTTAACTTATCCTCAAAACGCAGTCGACGTTGCACTTTTATCATTTGAGAAAAAAAAACGAGATACTTTCAATATTAATGTATTATGAAAAAAACATATTGATAGATTTAAAAAGCAAAGAGTGCAGCATCAAATATTGCCTACGGCCACACCAGGTGACGCCTCGATCTGCCAGATCTCGGAAGCAGAGTCGGGCCTGGTTAGTACTTTGGGAGACCGCCTGGGAATACCAGGTGCTGTAAAAAAACATATTGATAGATTTAAAAAAGCGTGGCAGCAAATATTGCCTACGGCCACACCAGTCTGGTGATCTCGCAGATCTCGGAAGCTAAGCAGAGCCTGGTTAGTACTGGATGGGAGACCCTGGGAATACCAGGTGCTGTAAGCTTTAACTTATTCCTCAAAACGCAGTCGACGCTGCACTTTTTATCATTTGAGAAAGAAAAAAACGAGATACTTTCAATATTAATTAATTATGAAAAAAAAACATATTGATAGATTTAAAAGCAAAGCGTGGCAGCAATTGCTCACGGCCACACCAGTTCAGGACGCCTCGATCTCCAGATCTCGAAGCTAAGCAGAGTCGGGCCTGGTTAGTAGTACTTGGATGGGAGACCGCCTGGGAATACCAGGTGCTGTAAGCTCATTAACTTATTCCTCAAAACGCAGTCGACGCTAGACTTTTATCATTTGAGAAAAAAAACGAGATACTTTCAATATTAATGTATTATGAAAAAAAACATATTGATAGATTTAAAAAGCAAAGAGTGGCAGCAAATATTGCCTACGGCCACACAGTCTGGTGACGCCCGATCTCGCCAGATCTCGAAGCTAAGCAGAGTCGGGCCTGGTTAGTACTTGATGGGAGACCGCCTGGGAATACCAGGTGCTGTAAGCTCTTTAACTTATTCCTCCAAAACGCTAGCAGTCGACGCTGCACTTTATCATTTGAGAAAAAAAAAAGAGATACTTTCAATATTAATGTATTATGAAAAAAAAACATATTGATAGATTTAAAAAGCAAAGCGTGGCAGGAATATTGCCTACGGCCACACCAGTCTGGTGACGCCGATCTCGCCAGATCTCGGAAGCTACAGAGTCGGGCCTGGTTAGTACTTGATGGGAGACCGCCTGGGAATACCAGCTGTAAGCTCTTAACTTATTCCTCCAAAACGCAGTCGACGCACTTTATCATTTGAAAAAAAGAGATACTTTCAATATTAATTTATTAAAAAAAACATATTGATAGATTTAAAAAGCAAAGAGTGGCAATATTGCCTACGGCCACACCAGTCTGGTGACGCCCGATCTCGCCAGATCTCGGAAGCTAAGCAGAGTCGGGCCTGGTTAGTACTTGATGGACCGACCCTGGGAATACCAGGTGCTGTAAGCTCTTTAACTTATTCCTCCAAAACGCAGTCGACGCTGCACTTTTTATCATTTGAGAAAGAAAAAAAGAGATACTTTCAATATTAATTTATTATGAAATGACAAAAACATATTGATAGATTTAAAAAGCAAAGCGTGGCAGCAATATTGCCTACGGCCACACCAGTCAGTGACGATCGATCTCAGATCTCGAAGCTAAGCAGAGGGCCTGGTTAGTACTTGATGGATGGGAGACCGCCTGGGAATACCAGGTGCTGTAAGCTCTTAACTTATTCCTCCAAAACGCGACGCTATAATTTTTATCATTTGAGAAAAAAAAAAACGAGATACTTTTCAATATTAATGTATTATGAAAAAAAAAAAACATATTGATAGATTTAAAAAGCAAAGCGTGGCAGCAAATATTGCCTACGGCCACACCAGTCTGGTGACGCCCGATCTCATCAGATCTCGAAGCTAAGCAGAGTCGGGCCTGGTTAGTACTTGATGGGAGACCGCCTGGGGAAATACCAGGTGCTGTAAGCTCATTAACTTATTCTCCAAAACGCAGTCGACGTTGCACTTTTATCATTTGAGAAAGAAAAAAGAGATACTTTCAATATTAATGTATTATATGAATGAAAAAAACATATTGATAGATTTAAAAAGCAAAGCGTGGCAGCAATATTGTTTCACGGCCACACCAGTTCGGTGACGCCTGATCTCGCCAGATCTCGAAGCTAAGCAGAGTCGGGCCTGGTTAGTACTTTCTGATGGGAGACCGCCTGGGAATACCAGGTGCTGTAAGCTCATTAACTTATTCCTCCAAAACGCAGTCGACGTTGCACTTTTATCATTTGAAAAAAAAAAACGAGATACTTTCAATATTAATGTATGAATGAAAAAACATATTGATAGATTTTAAAAAGCAAAGAGTGGCAGCAATATTGCCTACGGCCACACCAGTCTGGTGACGCCATCTGCCAGATCTCGAAGCTAAGCAGACGGGCCTGGTTAGTACTTGATGGGAGACCGCCTGGGAATACCAGGTGCTGTAAGCTCTTTAACTTATTCCCTCCAAACGCAGTCGACGTAAAGCAGCACTTTTATCATTTGAGAAAGAAAAAAACGAGATACTTTCAATATTAATGTATTATGAAATGAAAAAAAACATATTGATAGATTTAAAAAGCAAAGTGGCAGCAAAATTGCCTACGGCCACACCAGTCTGGTGACGCCCATCTCGCCAGATCTCGGAAGCTAAGCAGAGTCGGCCTGGTTAGTACTTGATGGGAGACCGCCTGGGAATACCAGGTGCTGTAAGTTTCTCATTAACTTATTCTCCAAAACGCAGTCGACGTTGCACTTTTATCATTTGAGAAAGAAAAAAACGAGATACTTTCAATATTAATGTATTATGAAATGAAAAAACATATTGATAGATTTAAAAAGCAAAGAGTGGTGGGCAGCAAATATTGCCTTCACGGCCACACCAGTCTGGTGACGCCCGATCTCACAGATCTCGGAAGCTAAGAGTCGGGCCTGGTTAGTACTTGATGGGAGACCGCCTGGGAATACCAGGTGCTGTAAGCTCTTTAACTTATTCCTCCAAAACGCAGTCGACGCACTTTTTCATTTGAGAAAAAAAAAAAAGATACTTTCAATATTAATGTATCATGAAATGAAAAAAACATATTGATAGATTTAAAAAGCAAAGCGTGGCAGCAAAATTGCCTACGGCCACACCAGTCTGGTGACGCCGATCTCGCCAGATCTCGGAAGCAGAGTCGGGCCTGGTTAGTACTTGATGGGAGACCGCCTGGGAATACCAGGTGCTGTAAGCTCTTAACTTATTCTCAAAAACGCAGTCGACGTTGCACTTTATCATTTGAGAAAAAAAAAAGAGATACTTTCAACATTAATGTATCATGAAATGACAAAAAACATATTGATAGATTTAAAAAGCAAAGCGTAGCAGCAAATTGCTTCACGGCCACACCAGTCTGGTGACGCCTGAATCTGCCAGATCTCGGAAGCTAAGCAGAGTCGGGCCTGGTTAGGTACTTGATGGGAGACCGCCTGGGAATACCAGGTGCTAAGCTCTTTAACTTTTCCAAAACGCAGTCGACGAATTTTATCATTTGAGAAAAAAAAAACGCGATACTTTCAACATTAATGTATCATGAAATGACAAAAAACATATTGATAGATTTCCAGTCTGGCCACAATTCTGTGACGCCAGATCTCGGAAGCTAGAGTCGGGCCTGGTTAGTACTTGATGGGAGACCGCCTGGGAATACCAGGTGCTGTAAGCTCATTAACTTATTCCTCCAAAACGCAGTCGACGCACTTTTATCATTTGAGAAAAAAAAAAGATACTTTCAACATTAATGTATATGAAATGACAAAAAACATATTGATAGATTTAAAAGCAAAGCGCAGTGGCAATATTGCCTACGGCCACACCAGTCTGGTGACGCCCGATCTCGCCAGATCTCGAAGCTAAGCAGAGTCGGGCCTGGTTAGTACTTGATGGGAGACCGCCTGGGAATACCAGGTGCTGTAAGCTCTTAACTTATTCCTCCAAAACGCAGTCGACGCAGCACTTTTTATCATTTGAGAAAAAAAAAAACGAGATACTTTCAATATTAATGTATTATGAAATGACAAAAACATATTGATAGATTTAAAAAGCAAAGAGTGCAGCAAATATTGCCCACGGCCACACCAGTCTGGTGACGCCTGATCTCACAGATCTCGGAAGCTAAGTCGGGCCTGGTTAGTACTTGATGGGAGACCCTGGGAATACCAGGTGCTGTAAGCTCATTAACTTTTTCCTCCCAAAAACGCAGTCGACGCTACTTTTATATCATTTGAGAAAAAAAAATAGATACTTTCAATATTAATGTATTATGAAATGACAAAAACATATTGATAGATTTAAAAGCAAAGCGTGGTAAATATTGCACGGCCACACAGTCTGGACGCCCGATCTCCAGATCTCGAAGCTAAGCAGAGTCGGCCTGGTTAGTACTTGATGGGAGACCGCCCTTGGAATACCAGGTGCTGTAAGCTCTTAACTTTATTCCTCCAAAACGCAGTCGACGTTGCACTTTATCATTTGAAAAAAAAAAACGAGATACTTTCAATATTAATGTATTATGAAATGACAAAAAACATATTGATAGATTTAAAAAAAAAAGCTGGCAGCAATATTGCCTACGGCCACACCAGTCTGGTGACGCCCGATCTCGCCAGATCTCGGAAGCTAGAGTCAGAGGGCCTGGTTAGTACTTGGATGGGAGACCGCCTAGGAATACCAGGTGCTGTAAGCTCTTTAACTTATTCCTTCAAAACGCAGTCGACGTTGCACTTTTATGATTTGAGAAAAAAAAAAAGAGATACTTTCAATATTAATGTATTTTGAAAAAAAAAACATATTGATAGATTTAAAAAAAAAAGTGGCAGCAAATATTGCCACGCCAACACAAGTCTGGGACGCCGATCTCGCCAGATCTCGGAAGCTAAGCAGAGTCGGGCCTGGTTAGTACTTGATGGGAGACCGCCTGGGAATACCAGGTGCTGTAAGCTCATTAACTTATTCCTCCAAAACGCAGTCGACGTTGCACTTTTTATCATTTGAGAAAGAAAAAAACGAGATACTTTCAACATTAATGTATTATGAAATGACAAAAAACATATTGATAGATTTAAAAGCAAAGCGTGGCAAAAAAAGAGATACTTTCAATTAATGTATGAAAAAAAACATATTGATAGATTTAAAAAGCAAAGCTGGCAGCAATTATTGCCCACGGCCACACCAGTTGGTGACGCCTCGATCTCGCCAGATCTCGAAGCTAAGCAGAGTCGGGCCTGGTTAGTACTTGATGGGAGACCGCCTGGGAATACCAGGTGCTGTAAGCTCTTTAACTTATTCCTCCAAAACGCAGTCGACGCCACTTTTTATCATTTGAGAAAAAAACGAGATACTTTCAATATTAATGTATTATGAAATGACAAAAAACATATTGATAGATTTAAAAGCAAAGCGTGGCAGCAAATATTGCCTACGGCCACACCAGTCTGGTGACGCCTGATCTCACAGATCTCGAAGCTAAGCAGAGTCGGGCCTGGTTAGTACTTGATGGGAGACCGCCTGGGAATACCAGGTGCTGTAAGCTCTTAACTTATTCCTCCAAAACGCAGTCGACGTTGCACTTTTATCATTTGAGAAAAAAAAAAAACGAGATACTTTCAATATTAATGTATTATGAAATGACAAAAAACATATTGATAGATTTAAAAAGCAAAGCGGGCAGCAAATATTGCCTACGGCCACACCAGTCTGGTGACGCCCGATCTCGCCAGATCTCGGAAAAGCAGAGTCGGGCCTGGTTAGTACTTGGATGGGAGACCCCTGGGAATACCAGGTGCTGTAAGCTCTTTAACTTATTCCTCCAAAACGCAGTCGACGTTGCCTTTTATCATTTGAGAAAAAAAAACAAGATACTTTCAATATTAATGTATTATGAAATGACAAAAAACATATTGATAGATTTAAAAAAGCAAAATGTGGCAGCAAATATTGCCTACGGCCACACCAGTCTGGTGACGCCCGATCTCGACAGATCTCGGAAGCTAAGCAGAGTCGGGCCTGGTTAGTACTTTGGATGGGAGACCGCCTGGGAATACCAGGTGCTGTAAGCTCATTAACTTATTCCTCAAAACGCAGTCGACGCTGCACTTTTATCATTTGAGAAAGAAAAAACGAGATACTTTCAATATTAATGTATTATGAAATGACAAAAAACATATTGATAGATTTAAAAAAGCAAAGCGTGGGCAAAAATTGCCTACGGCCACACTAGTCTGGTGACGCCTCGATCTCGCCAGATCTCGGAAGCTAAGCAGACGGGCCTGGTTAGTACTTGATGGGAGACCGCCTGGGAATACCAGGTGCTGTAAGCTTTTAACTTATTCCTCAAAACGCAGTCGACGTTGCACTTTATCATTTGAGAAAAAAAAACGAGATACTTTCAATATAATGTTATTGAAATGACAAAAACATATTGATAGATTTAAAAAGCAAAGCGTGGCAGGCAAATATTGCCTACGGCCACACCAGTCTGGTGACGCCGATTCACAGATCTCGAAGCTAAGCAGAGTCGGGCCTGGTTAGTACTTGATGGGAGACCGCCTGGGAATACCAGGTGCTGTAAGCTTTAACTTATTTCCTCCAAAACGCAGTCGACGTTGCACTTTTATCATTTGAGAAAGAAAAAAACGAGATACTTTCAATATTAATGTATTATGAAATGACAAAAAACATATTGATAGATTTAAAAAGCAAAGCGTGGCAAATATTTTGCCTACGGCCACCAGTCTGGTGACGCCAGATCTCGCTAAGCAGAGGGGCCTGGTTAGTACTTGCAACCAGTTGGACGCCCGATCTTGTCAGATCTCGAAGCTAAGCAGTCGGGCCTGGTTAGTACTTTGATGGGAGACCGCCTGGGAATACCAGGTGCTGTAAGCTCATTAACTTATTCCTCCAAAACGCAGTCGACGTTGCACTTTATCATTTGAGAAAGAAAAAACGAGATACTTTCAATATTAATGTATTATGAAATGACAAAAAAACATATTGATAGATTTAAAAAGCAAAGCGTGGCAGGAAATATTGCCCACGCCACACCAGTCTGGTGACGCCCCATCTCGCCAGATCTCGAAGCTAAGCAGAGTCGGGCCTGGTTAGTACTTGATGGGAGACCGCCTGGGAATACCAGGTGCTGTAAGCTCATTAACTTATTCCTCCAAAACGCAGTCGACGCTGCATTTTTATCATTTGAGAAAGAAAAAACGAGATACTTTCAATATTAATGTATTATGAAATGACAAAAAACATATTGATAGATTTAAAAAGCAAAGAGTGGCAGCAAATATTGCCTACGGCCACACCAGTCTGGTGACGCCATCTCGCCAGATCTCGGAAGCTAAGCAGAGTCGGGCCTGGTTAGTACTTGATGGGAGACCGCCTGGGAATACCAGGTGCTGTAAGCTCTTTAACTTATTCCTCCAAAACGCAGTCGACGCTGCACTTTTATCATTTGAGAAAAAAAAAACGAGATACTTTCAACATTAATGTATCATGAAATGACAAAAACATATTGATAGATTTAAAAAAGCAAAGAGTGGCAGCAAATATTGCCTACGCCACACCAGTCTGGACGCCCAATCTCGCCAGATCTCGAAGCTAAGCAGAGTCGGCCTGGTTAGTACTTGATGGGAGACTGCCTGGGAATACCAGGTGCTGTAAGCTTTAACTTATTCCTCAAAAACGCAGTCGACGTTGCACTTTTATCATTTGAGAAAGAAAAAACGAGATACTTTCAATATTAATGTATTATGAAAAAACATATTGATAGATTTAAAAAGCAAAGCGTGGCAGCAAATATTGCCTACGGCCACACCAGTTCTGGTGACACCAGATCTCGCCAGATCTCGGAAGCTACAGAGTCGGGCCTGGTTAGTACTTGGATGGGAGACCGCCTGGGAATACCAGGTGCTGTAAGCTCTTAACTTATTCCTCCAAAACGCACGTCGACGCTTGCACTTTTATCATTTGAGAAAAAAAAAAACGAGATACTTTCAATATTAATGTATCATGAAATGACAAAAAACATATTGATAGATTTAAAAAAGCAAAGCGTGGCAGCAAATATTGCCTACGGCCACACCAGTCTGGTGACGCGCCGATCTCGCCAGATCTCGGAAGCTAAGCAGAGTCGGGCCTGGTTAGTACTTGATGGGAGACCGCCTGGGAATACCAGGTGCTGTAAGCTCTCTTTAACTTATTCCTCAAAAACGCAGTCGACGCTTGCACTTTTATCATTTGAGAAAGAAATGAAAAAAAGAGATACTTTCAATATTAATATTATGAAAAAAACATATTGATAGATTTAAAAAGCAAAGCGTGCAGCAAATATTCACGGCCACACCAGTTCGGTGACGCCGATCTCGCCAGATCTCGAAGCTAACAGTCAGAGTCGCGCCTGGTTAGTACTTGGATGGGAGACCGCCTGGGAATACCAGGTGCTGTAAGCTCTTTTAACTTATTCCTCCAAAACGCAGTCGACGCGACTTTTTATCATTTGAGAAAAAAAAAAACGAGATACTTTCAACATTAATGTATCATGAAATGACAAAAAACATATTGATAGATTTAAAAAGCAAAGCGTGGCAGCAATATTTTACGGCCACACCAGTCTGGTGACGCCCGATCTCGCCAGATCTCGGAAGCTAAGCAGAGTCGGGCCTGGTTAGTACTTGATGGGAGACCGCCTGGGAATACCAGGTGCTGTAAGCTCATTAACTTATTCCTCCAAAAGCAGTCGACGTTGCACTTTATCATTTGAGAAAAAAAAAAACGAGATACTTTCAATATTAATGTATTATGAAAAAAAACATATTGATAGATTTAAAAGCAAAAAGGCAGCAAATATTGCCACGGCCACACCAGTCTGTGGACGCCTGATCTCGCCAGATCTCGAAGCTAAGCAGAGTCGGGCCTGGTTAGTACTTGGATGGGAGACCGCCTGGGAATACCAGGTGCTGTAAGCTCATTAACTTTTTTCCCTCCAAAACGCAGTCGACGCAGCACTTTTATCATTTGAGAAAAAAAAAAACGAGATACTTTCAATATTAATGTATTATGAAATGACAAAAAACATATTGATAGATTTAAAAAAGCAAAAAGTGGAAGCGTGGCAAATATTGCCTACGGCCACACCAGTCTGGTGACGCCCGATCTCGCCAGATCTCGAAGCTAAGCAGAGTCGGGGCCTGGTTAGTACTTGGATGGGAGACCGCCTGGGAATACCAGGTGCTGTAAGCTCATTAACTTATTCCTCAAAACGCAGTCGACGCGCACTTTTTATCATTTGAGAAAGAAAAAACGAGATACTTTCAATATTAATGTATTTTGAAAAAAAAACATATTGATAGATTTAAAAAGCAAAGCGTGCAGCAATATTGCCTACGGCCACACCAGTCTGGTGACGCCCGATCTCGCCAGATCTCGGAAGCTAAGCAGAGTCGGGCCTGGTTAGTACTTGATGGGAGACCGCCTGGGAATACCAGGTGCTGTAAGCTTTTAACTTATTCCTCAAAAACGCAGTCGACGTTGCACTTTTATCATTTGAGAAAGAAAAAAAAAAAACGAGATACTTTCAATATTAATGTTATATAAAAAAAAAACATATTGATAGATTTAAAAGCAAAGCGTGGCAGCAAATATTGCCTACGGCCACACCAGTCTGGTGACGCCTCGATCTCGCCAGATCTCGAAGCTAAGCAGAGTCGGGCCTGGTTAGTACTTGGATGGGAGACCGCCTGGGAATACCAGGTGCTGTAAGCTCATTAACTTATTCCTCCAAAACGCAGTCATCGACTTGCACTTTATCATTTGAGAAAAAAAAAACGAGATACTTTCAATATTAATGTATTATGAAATGACAAAAAAACATATTGATAGATTTAAAAAGCAAAGAGTGGCAGCAAATATTGCCTCACGGCCACACCAGTCTGGTGACGCCCGATCTCGCCAGATCTCGAAGCTAAGCAGAGTCGGGCCTGGTTAGTACTTGATGGGAGACCGCCTGGGAATACCAGGTGCTGTAAGCTCATTAACTTATTCCTCCAAAACGCGCAGTCGACGTTGCACTTTTATCATTTGAGAAAGAAAAAACGAGATACTATCAATATTAAAGTATTATGAAATGAAAAGACAAGCATATTGATAAGTTTAAAAAAGCAAAGAAGGCAGGAAATATTGCCTTCACGGCCACACCAGTCTGGTGACGCCCGATCTCGCCAGATCTCGAAGCTAAGCAGTCGGGCCTGGTTAGTACTTGGATGGGAGACCGCCTGGGAATACCAGGTGCTGTAAGCTCATTAACTTTTTCCTCCAAAACGCAGTCGACGTTGCACTTTTATCATTTGAGAAAAAAAAAAAAACGAGATACTTTCAATATTAATTTATTATGAAATGACAAAATAAACATATTGATAGATTTAAAAAGCAAAGCGTGGCAGCAAATATTGCCTACGGCCACACCAGTCTGGTGACGCCTGATCTCGCCAGATCTCGGAAGCTAAGCAGAGTCGGGCCTGGTTAGTACTTGATGGGAGACCGCCTGGGAATACCAGGTGCTGTAAGCTCATTAACTTTTTCCTCCAAAAAGCAGTCGACGTTGCACTTTTATCATTTGAGAAAGAAAAACGAACGAGATACTTTCAATATTAATGTATTATGAAATGACAAAAAACATATTGATAGATTTAAAAAGCAAAGCGTGGCAGCAAATATTGCCTACGGCCACACCAGTCTGGTGACGCCTGATCTCACAGATCTCGGAAGCTAAGCAGTCGGGCCTGGTTAGTACTTGATGGGAGACCGCCTGGGAATACCAGGTGCTGTAAGCTCTTTAACTTATTCCTCCAAAACGCAGTCGACGTTGCACTTTTTATCATTTGAGAAAGAAAAAAAACGAGATACTTTCAATATTAATGTATTATGAAATGACAAAAAACATATTGATAGATTTAAAAGCAAAGCGTGGCAGCAAATATTGCCTACACACCAGTCTGGTGACGCCCGATCTCGCCAGATCTCGAAGCTAAGCAGAGTCGGGCCTGGTTAGTACTTGGATGGGAGACCGCCTGGGAATACCAGGTGCTGTAAGCTCTTAACTTTTTCCTCCAAAGCCCAGTCGACGTTTCACCTTTATCGTTTGAGAAAGAAAAAAAACCGGGATACTTTCAAGATTAATGGTATGACAAAAAAAAAAAATTGATAGATTTAAAAAGCAAAGCGTGGCAGCAAATATTGCCTACGGCCACACCAGTCTGGTGACGCCCGATCTCGCCAGATCTCGGAAGCTAAGCAGAGTCGGGCCTGGTTAGTACTTGGATGGGAGACCGCCTGGGAATACCAGGTGCTGTAAGCTCTTTAACTTATTCCTCAAAAACGCAGTCGACGTTGCACTTTTATCATTTGAGAAAGAAAAAACGAGATACTTTCAACATTAATGTATCATGAAATGACAAAAAACATATTGATAGATTTAAAAAGCAAAGAGTGGCAGGAAATATTGCTCACGGCCACACCAGTCTGGTGACGCCCGATCTCGCCAGATCTCGGAAGCTAAGCAGAGTCGGGCCTGGTTAGTACTTGATGGGAGACCGCCTGGGAATACCAGGTGCTGTAAGCTCTTTAACTTATTCCTCCAAAACGCAGTCGACGCTTGCACTTTTATCATTTGAGAAAAAAACGAGATACTTTCAATATTAATTTATCATGAAATGACAAAAACATATTGATAGATTTAAAAAGCAAAGCGTGGTAGCAATATTGCCTACGGCCACACCAGTCTGGTGACGCCCGATCTCGGCCAGATCTCGAAGCTAAGCAGAGTCGGGCCTGGTTAGTACTTGGATGGGAGACCGCCTGGGAATACCAGGTGCTGTAAGCTCTTTAACTTATTCCTCCAAACGCAGTCGACGTTGCACTTTTATCATTTGAGAAAAAAAAACGAGATACTTTCAATATTAATGTATTATGAAATGACAAAAACAACATATTGATAGATTTAAAAAAGCAAAGCGTGGCAGCAAATATTGCCTACGGCCACACCAGTCTGGTGACGCCCGATCTCGACAGATCTCGAAGCTAAGCAGATTCGGGCCTGGTTAGTACTTTGATGGGAGACCGCCTGGGAATACCAGGTGCTGTAAGCTCTTTAACTTATTCCTCAAAAACGCAGTCGACGCTGCACTTTTATCATTTGAGAAAGAAAAAACGAGATACTTTCAACATTAATGTATCATGAAATGACAAAAAAACATATTGATAGATTTAAAAGCAAAGAGTGGCAGGCAAATATTGCCTACGGCCACACCAGTCTGGTGACGCCCGATCTCGTCAGATCTCGGAAGCTAAGCAGATTTCGGCCTGGTTAGTACTTGGATGGGAGACCGCCTGGGAATACCAGGTGCTGTAAGCTCATTAACTTATTCCTCAAAAACGCAGTCGACGTTGCACTTTTATCATTTGAGAGAAGAAAAAACGAGATACTTTCAATATTAATGTATTATGAAAAAAAAAACATATTGATAGATTTAAAAAGCAAAGCGTGGCAGGAAATATTGCCTCACGGCCACACCAGTCTGGTGACGCCTGATCTCGCAGATCTCGGAAGCTAAGCAGAGTCGGGCCTGGTTAGTACTTGATGGGAGACCGCCTGGGAATACCAGGTGCTGTAAGCTCTTTAACTTATTCCTCAAAAACGCAGTCGACGTTGCACTTTTATCATTTGAGAAAGAAAAAAACGAGATACTTTCAATATTAATGTATTATGAAAAAAACATATTGATAGATTTAAAAAAGCAAAGCGTGGCAGCAAATATTGCCTACGGCCACACCAGTCTGGTGACGCCCCGATCTCGTCAGATCTCGGAAGCTAAGCAGAGTCGGGCCTGGTTAGTACTCTGGATGGGAGACCGCCTGGGAATACCAGGTGCTGTAAGCTCATTAACTTATTCCTCCAAACGCAGTCGACGTTGCACTTTTATCATTTGAGAAAAAAAAAACGAGATACTTTCAACATTAATGTATCATGAAATGACAAAAAACATATTGATAGATTTGAAAAAGCAAAGAGTGGCAGGAAATATTGCCTACGGCCACACCAGTCTGGTGACGCCCGATCTCGTCCAGATCTCGAAGCTAAGCAGAGTCGGGCCTGGTTAGTACTTGATGGGAGACCGCCTGGGAATACCAGGTGCTGTAAGCTCTTTAACTTATTCCTCCAAACGCAGTCGACGTTGCACTTTTATCATTTGAGAAAGAAAAAAACGAGATACTTTCAATATTAATGTATTATGAAATGACAAAAAACATATTGATAGATTTAAAAAGCAAAGCGCAGCAGCAAATATTGCCTACGCCACACCAGTCTGGTGACGCCCGATCTCGCCAGATCTCGAAGCTAAGCAGAGTCGGGCCTGGTTAGTACTTGATGGGAGACCGCCTGGGAATACCAGGTGCTGTAAGCTCTTTTAACTTATTCCTCAAAACGCAGTCGACGCAGCATTTTATCATTTGAGAAAGAAAAAAACAAGATACTTTCAATATTAATGTTATGAAATGAAAAAAAACATATTGATAGATTTAAAAAGCAAAGCGTGGCAGCAAATATTGCCTACGGCCACACCAGTCTGGTGACGATCTCGTCAGATCTCGGAAGCTAAGCAGAGTCGGGCCTGGTTAGTACTTGATGGAGACCGCCTGGGAATACCAGGTGCTGTAAGCTCTTTAACTTATTCCTCCAAAACGCAGTCGACGCTTGCACTTTTTATCATTTGAGAAAGAAAAAAGAGATACTTTCAATATTAATGTATTATGAAAAAAAAAACATATTGATAGATTTAAAAAGCAAAGCGTGGCAGCAATATTGCCTACGGCCACACCACTCTGGTGACACCTGACCTTGCCAGATCTCGGAAGCTATACAGGCGCGCCTGGTTAGTACTTGGACGGGAGACCGCCTGGGAATACCAGGTGCTGTAAGCTCTTTAACTTATTCCTCAAAAAGCAGTCGACGCTTGCACTTTTTATCATTTGAGAAAGAAAAAAACGAGATACTTTCAGTATTAATGTTATATGACAAAAAAACATATTGATAGATTTAAAAAAGGAAAGCGTGGCAGCAAATATTTGCGGCCACCCACACCAGTTCTGTGACGCCCGATCTCGCCAGATCTCGAAGCTAAGCAGAGTCGGGCCTGGTTAGTACTTGGATGGGAGACCGCCTGGGAATACCAGGTGCTGTAATGTCTTTAACTTATTCCTCCAAAACGCAGTCGACGTTGCACTTTTATCGTTTGAGAAAAGAAAAAAAAACAAGATACTTTCAATATTAATGTATCATGAAATGACAAAAAAACATATTGATAGATTTAAAAAGCAAAGAGTGGCAGGAAAATATTGCCTACCGCCACGGCCACATTCAGTCTAGTGACGCGCAACCCCGGCAGATCTCGGAAGCTAAGCAGAGTCGGGCCTGGTTAGTACTTGGATGGGAGACCGCCTGGGAATACCAGGTGCTGTAAGCTCATTAACTTTTTCCTCTAAAACGCAGTCGACGTTGCACTTTTATCATTTGAGAAAGAAAAAAAAACGAGATACTTTCAATATTAATGTATTATGAAAAAAAACATATTGATAGATTTAAAAAGCAAAGCGTGGCAGCAAATATTGCTCACGGCCACACAGTCTGGTGACGCCCGATCTTGTCAGATCTTGGAAGCTAAGCAGAGTCGGGCCTGGTTAGTACTTGGATGGGAGACCGCCTGGGAATACCAGGTGCTGTAAGCTCTTTAACTTATTCCTCCAAAACGCAGTCGACGTTGCACTTTTATCATTTGAGAAAAAAAAAAACGAGATACTTTCAACATTAATGTATTATGAAATGACAAAAAAAAACATATTGATAGATTTTAAAAAGCAAAGCGTGGCAGGAAAAGCTGCCTACGGCCACACCAGTCTGGTGACGCCCGATCTCGCCAGATCTCGGAAGCTAAGCAGAGTCGGGCCTGGTTATTACTTACCGCCTGGGAATACCAGGTGCTGTAAGCTCTTTAACTTATTCCTCAAAAACGCAGTCGACGCTTGCACTTTTATCATTTGAGAAAAGAAAAAAACGAGATACTTTCAATATTAATGTATCATGAAAAAAAAACATACTGATAGATTTAAAAAGCAAAGAGTGGCAGCAAATATTGCCCACGGCCACACCAGTCTGGTGACGCCCGATCTCGTCAGATCTCGAAGCTAAGCAGAGTCGGGCCTGGTTAGTACTTTGATGGGAGACCGCCTGGGAATACCAGGTGCTGTAAGCTCATTAACTTATTCCTCCAAACGCAGTCAACGTTGCACTTTTATCATTTGAGAAAAAAAAAACGAGATACTTTCAATATTAATGTATCATGAAATGACAAAAAAACATATTGATAGATTTAAAAAAGCAAAGCGTGGCAGCAAATATTGCCTACGGCCACACCAGTCTGGTGACGCCTGATCTCGTCAGATCTCGGGAGCTAAGCAGAGTCGGGCCTGGTTAGTACTTGGATTGGAGACCGCCTGGGAATACCAGGTGCTGTAAGCTCATTAACTCATTCCTCCAAACGCAGTCGACGTTGCACTTTTTATCATTTGAGAAAAAAAAAAACGAGATACTTTCAATATTAATTTATTATGAAATGACAAAAACATATTGATAGATTTAAAAAAGCAAAGAGTGGCAGCAAATATTGCCTACGGCCACACCAGTCTGGTGACGCCCGATCTCGTCAGATCTCGGAAGCTAAGCAGAGTCGGGCCTGGTTAGTACTTGATGGGAGACCGCCTGGGAATACCAGGTGCTGTAAGCTCTTTAACTTATTCCTCCAAAACGCAGTCGACGTTGCACTTTTATCATTTGAGAAAGAAAAAAAACGAGATACTTTCAATATTAATGTATTGTGAAAAAAAACATATTGATAGATTTAAAAAGCAAAGCGTGGCAGCAATATTGCCTACGGCCACACCAGTCTGGTGACGCCCGATCTCGTCCAGATCTCGAAGCTAAGCAGAGTCGGGCCTGGTTAGTACTTGGATGGGAGACCGCCTGGGAATACCAGGTGCTGTAAGTCTTTAACTTATTCCTCCAAAACGCAGTCGACGTTGCACTTTTATCATTTGAGAAAATAAAAAACGAGATACTTTCAACATTAATGTATCATGAAATGACAAAAAACATATTGATAGATTTAAAAAGCAAAGAGTGGCAGGAAATATTGCCTCACGGCCACACCAGTCTGGTGACGCCGATCTCGCCAGATCTCGGAAGCTAAGCAGAGTCGGGCCTGGTTAGTACTTGATGGGAGACCGCCTGGGAATACCAGGTGCTGTAAGCTCATTAACTTATTCCTCCAAAACGCAGTCGACGTTGCACTTTATCATTTGAGAAAGAAAAAAAAACGAGATACTTTCAATATTAATGTATTATGAAATGACAAAAACATATTGATAGATTTAAAAAGCAAAGCGTGGCAGCAAATATTGCCTACGGCCACACCAGTCTGGTGACGCCCGATCTCGTCAGATCTCGGAAGCTAAGCAGAGTCGGGCCTGGTTAGTACTTGATGGGAGACCGCCTGGGAATACCAGGTGCTGTAAGCTCTTTAACTTATTCCTCCAAAACGCAGTCGACGCTTGCACTTTTATCATTTGAGAAAGAAAAAAAACGAGATACTTTCAATATTAATGTATTATGAAATGACAAAAAACATATTGATAGATTTAAAAAGCAAAGCGTGGCAGCAAATATTGCCTACGGCCACACCAGTCTGGTGACGCCGATCTGGCCAGATCTCGAAGCTAAGCAGAGTCGGGCCTGGTTAGTACTTGATGGGAGACCGCCTGGGAATACCAGGTGCTGTAAGCTCTTAACTTATTCCTCAAAACACAGTCGTTGCACTTTTTATCATTTGAGAAGAAAAAAGAGATACTTTCAATATTAATGTATTATGAAAAAAAAACATATTGATAGATTTAAAAAGCAAAGTGGCAGCGTGGCAATTGCCTCACGGCCACACCAGTCTGGTGACGCCCGATCTCGCCAGATCTCGAAGCTAAGCAGAGTCGGGCCTGCTTACTACTTGGATGGGAGACCGCCTGGGAATACCAGGTTCTGTAAGCTCATTAACTTTATCCTCCAAAACGCAGTCGACGTTGCACTTTTATCATTTGAGAAAAAAAAAACGAGATACTTTCAACATTAATGTATCATGAAATGACAAAAAAACATATTGATAGATTTAAAAAAGCAAAGAGTGGCAGGAAATATTGCCTACGGCCACACCAGTCTGGTGACGCCCGATCTCGTCAGATCTCGAAGCTAAGCAGAGTCGGGCCTGGTTAGTACTTGATGGGAGACCGCCTGGGAATACCAGGTGCTGTAAGCTCTTTTTAAACTTATTCCTCCAAAACGCAGTCGACGCACTTTTATCATTTGAGAAAGAAAAAAAACGAGATACTTTCAATATTAATGTATTATGAAAAAAAACATATTGATAGATTTAAAAAAGCAAAGCGTGGCAGCAATTTCTGCCTACGGCCACACCAGTCTGGTGACGCCCGATCTCGGCAGATCTCGGAAGCTAAGCAGAGTCGGGCCTGGTTAGTACTTGATGGGAGACCGCCTGGGAATACCAGGTGCTGTAAGTTTTAACTT
The DNA here is from genome assembly GCA_036178185.1 of Liparis tanakae. Classification (NCBI taxonomy): domain Eukaryota; kingdom Metazoa; phylum Chordata; class Actinopteri; order Perciformes; family Liparidae; genus Liparis; species Liparis tanakae. Next base: position 46,702 of record JAYMGU010000088.1, read on the forward strand.
ATTCCTCCAAAAACGCAGTCGACGCTTGCACTTTTATCATTTGAGAAAGAAAAAACGAGATACTTTCAATATTAATGTATTATGAAAAAAACATATTGATAGATTTAAAAAGCAAAGCGTGGCAGCAATATTGCCTACGGCCACACCAGTTCTGGTGACGCCCGATCTCGTCAGATCTCGGAAGCTAAGCAGAGTCGGGCCTGGTTAATACTTGATGGGAGACCGCCTGGGAATACCAGGTGCTGTAAGCTCTTTAACTTATTCCTCAAAAACGTCGACGTTGCACTTTTATCATTTGAGAAAAAAACGAGATACTTTCAATATTAATTTATTATGAAAAAAACATATTGATAGATTTAAAAAGCAAAGCGTGGCAGCAATATTGCACGCCACACCAGTCTGTTGACTCGATCTCGCCAGATCTCGGAAGCTAAGCAGAGTCGGGCCTGGTTAGTACTTGGATAGGAGACCGCCTGGGAATACCAGGTTGCTGTAAGCTCATTAACTTATTCCTCCAAACGCAGTCGACGTTGCACTTTATCATTTGAGAAAGAAAAAAAAACGAGATACTTTCAATATTAATGTATCATGAAATGACAAAAACATATTGATAGATTTTAAAAAGCAAAGTGGCAGCAAATATTGCCTACGGCCACACCAGTCTGGTGACGCCTCGATCTCACAGATCTCGAAGCTAAGCAGAGTCGGGCCTGGTTAGTACTTGGATGGGAGACCGCCTGGGAATACCAGGTGCTGTAAGCTCATTAACTTATTCCTCAAAACGCAGTCGACGCTTGCA
>JAYMGU010000088.1:52500-56570 GCA_036178185.1 Liparis tanakae
TTATCATTTGAGAAAGAAAAAAACGAGATACTTTCAATATTAATGTATTATGAAATGACAAAAAACATATTGATAGATTTAAAAAAGCAAAGCGTGGCAGCAAATATTGCCTACGGCCACACCAGTTCAGACGCCCGATCTCGCCAGATCTCGGAAGCTAAGCAGAGTCGGGCCTGGTTAGTACTTTGATGGGAGACCGCCTGGGAATACCAGGTGCTGTAAGCTCTTTAACTTATTCCTCCAAAACGCAGTCGACGCATTGCACTTTTATCATTTGAGAAAAAAAAACAAGATACTTTCAACATTAATGTATTATGAAATGACAAAAAACATATTGATAGATTTAATAAAGCAAAGAGTGGCAGGATATATTGCCTACGGCCACACACAGTCTGGTGACGCCCGATCTCGCCAGATCTCGGAAGCTAAGCAGAGTCGGGCCTGGTTAGTACTTGATGGGAGACCGCCTGGGAATACCAGGTGCTGTTAGCTCTTTAACTTACTCCTCCAAAAGCAGTCGACGTTGCACTTTTATCATTTGAGAAAGAAAAAAAACGAGATACTTTCAATATTAATGTATTATGAAAAAAACATATTGATAGATTTAAAATGCAAAGCGTGGCAGCAAATATTGCCTACGGCCACACCAGCCTGGTGACGCCTGATCTCGTCAGATCTCGAAGCTAAGCAGAGTCGGGCCTGGTTAGTACTTGATGGGAGACCGCCTGGGAATACCAGGTGCTGTAAGCTCTTTAACTTTTTCCTCCAAAACGCAGTCGACGTTGCACTTTTATCATTTGAGAAAAGAAAAAACGAGATACTTTCAATATTAATGTATTATGAAATGACAAAAAACATATTGATAGATTTAAAAAGCAAAGCGTGGCAGCAATATTGCCTACGGCCACACCAGTCTGGTGACGCCGATCTCGCCAGATCTCGGAAGCTAAGCAGAGTCGGGCCTGGTTAGTACTTGATGGGAGACCGCCTGGGAATACCAGGTGCTGTAAGCTCTCTAACTTTTTCTCCAAAACGCAGTCGACGTTGCAACTTTTATCATTTGAGAAAGAAAAAAAACGAGATACTTTCAATATTAATGTATTATGAAATGACAAAAACATATTGATAGATTTAAAAAGCAAAGTGTGGCAGGAAATATTGCCTACGCCACACCAGTCTGGTGACGCCTGATCTCGCCAGATCTCGAAGCTAAGCAGAGTCGGGCCTGGTTAGTACTTGATGGGAGACCGCTGGGAATACCAGGTGCTGTAAGCTCATTAGCTTATTCCTCCAAAACGCAGTCGACGTTGCACTTTTATCATTTGAGAAAGTAAAAAAAACGGTATACTTTCAATATTAATGTATTATGAAAAAAAATACATATTGATAGATTTAAAAAAGCAAAGCGTGGCAGATATATTGCCTACGGCCACACGAGTCTGGTGACGCCCGATCTCGCCAGATCTCGGAAGCTAAGCAGAGTCGGGCCTGGTTAGTACTTGGAAGGAGACCGCCTGGGAATACCAGGTGCTGTAAGCTCTTAACTTATTCCTCCAAAACGCAGTCGACGTTGCACTTTTATCATTTGAGAAAGAAAAAAACGAGATACTTTCAATATTAATGTATTATGAAATGAAAAAAACATATTGATAGATTTAAAAAGCAAAGCGTGGCAGCAAATATTGCCTACGGCCACACCAGTCTGGTGACGCCCGATCTCGGCAGATCTCGGAAGCTAAGCAGAGTCGGGCCTGGTTAGTACGATGGGAGACCGCCTGGGAATACCAGGTGCTGTAAGCTCATTAACTTTTCCTCCAAAACGCAGTCGACGTTGCACTTTTATCATTTGAGAAAAAAAAAACGAGATACTTTCAACATTAATGTATCATGAAATGACAAAAACATATTGATAGATTTGAAAAAGCAAAGAGTGGCAGGAAATATTGCCTACGGCCACACCAGTCTGGTGACGCCCGATCTCGTCAGATCTCGGAAGCTAAGCAGAGTCGGGCCTGGTTAGTACTTGGATGGGAGACCGCTTGGGAATACCCGGTGCTGAAAGCTCATTAACTTTTTCCTCCAAAACGCAGTCGACGCTGCACTTTTATCATTTGAGAAAGAAAAAAAGATACTTTCAATATTAATGTATTATGAAAAAAAACATATTGATAGATTTAAAAAGCAAAGCGTGGCAGCAAATATTGCCTACGGCCACACCAGTCTGGTGACGCCCGATCTCGTCAGATCTCCGAAGCTAAGCAGAGTCGGGCCTGGTTAGTACTTGGATGGGAGACCGCCTGGGGATACCAGGTGCTGTAAGCTCTTTAACTTTTTCCTCCAAACCGCAGTCGACGTTGCACTTTTATCATTTGAGAAAAATAAAACGAGATACTTTCAATATTAATGTTTTTTGAAAAAAAAACATATTGATAGATTTAAAAAGCAAAGTGGCAGGAAATATTGCCTACGGCCACACCAGTCTGGTGACGCCCGATCTCATCAGATCTCGAAGCTAAGCAGAGTCGGGCCTGGTTAGTACTTGATGGGAGACCGCCTGGGAATACCAGGTGCTGTAAGCTCATTAACTTATTCCTCCAAAACGCAGTCGACGTTGCACTTTTATCATTTGAGAAAAAAAAACGAGATACTTTCAATATTAATGTTTTATGAAATGACAAAAAACATATTGATAGATTTAAAAAAGCAAAGCGTGCAAAGCAGCAAATATTGCCTCACGGCCACACCAGTCTGGTGACGCCTCGATCTCGTCAGATCTCGGAAGCTAAGCAGAGTCGGGCCTGGTTAGTACTTGATGGGAGACCGCCTGGGAATACCAGGTGCTGTAAGCTCTTTAACTTATTCCTCCAAAACGCAGTCGACGTTGCACTTTTATCATTTGAGAAAAAAAAAAAACGAGATACTTTCAACATTAATGTATCATGAAATGACAAAAACATATTGATAGATTTAAAAAGCAAAGAGTGGCAGCAAATATTGCCTACGGCCACAACAGTCTGGTGACGCCGCAATCTCGCCAGATCTCGAAGCTAAGCAGAGTCGGGCCTGGTTAGTACTTGATGGGAGACCGCCTGGGAATACCAGGTGCTGTAAGCTCTTTAACTTTTTCCTCCAAAACGCAGTCGACGCTGCACTTTTATCATTTGAGAAAGAAAAAAAACGAGATACTTTCAATATTAATGTTATGAAATGAAAAAAACATATTGATAGATTTAAAAAGCAAAGCGGCAGCAAATATTGCCTACGGCCACACCAGTTCTGGACGCCCGATCTCGTCAGATCTCGGAAGCTAAGCAGAGTCGGGCCTGGTTAGTACTTGATGGGAGACCGCCTGGGAATACCAGGTGCTGTAAGCTCTTAACTTATTCCTCAAAACGCAGTCGACGTTGCACTTTTATCATTTGAGAAAGAAAAAACGAGATACTTTCAATATTAATGTATTATGAAAAAAAACATATTGATAGATTTAAAAAAGCAAAGAGTGGCAGCAAATATTGCTCACGGCCACACCAGTCTGGTGACGCCCGATCCAGATCTCGGAAGCTAAGCAGAGTCGGGCCTGGTTAGTACTTGATGGGAGACCGCCTGGGAATACCAGGTGCTGTAAGCTCATTAACTTTTCCTCCAAAACGCAGTCGACGTTGCACTTTTATCATTTGAGAAAGAAAAAAACGAGATACTTTCAATATTAATGTATTATGAAAAAAAACATATTGATAGATTTAAAAAGCAAAGCGTGGCAGCAAATATTGCCTACGGCCACACCAGTCTGGTGACGCCCGATCTCGCCAGATCTCGGAAGCTAAGCAGAGTCGGGCCTGGTTAGTACTTGATGGGAGACCGCCTGGGAATACCAGGTGCTGTAAGCTCTTTAACTTATTCCTCCAAACGCAGTCGACGTTGCACTTTTATCATTTGAGAAAAAAAAACGAGATACTTTCAATATTAATGTATATGAAATGACAAAAAAACATATTGATAGATTTAAAAAGCAAAGCGTGGCAGGAAATATTGCCTGGGTTTCACAGCCACACCAGTTGGGCGCCCCCCAA
>JAYMGU010000089.1:0-53248 GCA_036178185.1 Liparis tanakae
CCCTTTCAAGGTGTTGTAACTATTCTATTAATACTATATATATACATCTATATATTATATTCTTATTAAAAAGCTTTGGTTGTCATTGACTTAGTCACAGCGAAGGTCACCCCACCCCGCCCCCCTCCTTGTCACCTTTTTCACCCCTCATGAGTTTGCAGGTATGAGGTAGGTATTCCTTTATTAGTCCCACAGTGGGGACATTTCAAAATCCCCAAAGTTTGGACTGAATTATGCGACAGTTGTTTCGACTGATCCTGACCCAAAAGTGAATAAAGCGGTTTTTGAAACAGCCTCCTTGAAAATGTAACTAATGAATGCAACAAAGGAAAAAGAAACACATTTTTGTCAAATGTAGTGGTAAATTCAGAAACACAGGTGCATATTAGAATAGTGTTAGGCTTGGTGCTATATGTTAATTATACACTGTCCTGTATTTAAATAGCCAAATAAATAAAATGAATTGTGCATTTCAGGTATGCTTGTGGCGTCCGTGTCATTCGGCTGCTTCGGGACCGGACTCTTGGCAACAGTCCAGCACGGCTTGCAAAAGCAGCTCAAGGAGTACCATGGGGAGATACGGCGGAACCGGTCAGCACACTAGGCTGGGGAGTGTGCGCACTTTGTGGTGCGGCCCAGTCTCCTTCCAGTGCTCTGAACCGTGTCCTGACGGTGCAGGAGGGGCCGTGACTGGGCGGGATGGTCTCCAGAGGGTCTGTGTTGGATGAGTACCTAGAACTCGCAGGAATACAGGACTGCTACCTCTGTAGTATCCTTAAGAGGCAGTGGGCCCCGAGGGCCACCAGTATGTGCGATTCCCGTCAACATACTGTAGCCTCGTGTCGGGTTGAGCTGGCGGGACTCGGGTGGAGTTGCGAACTTCACGTTGATCCACATCTCCGGTGGATGTGAATCTCAAAAAACGTGAGCGGGTTCTTAGTTTCTCCTCCTGCCCCTTTAAGGGGGTGGAGGAGTCTGAGTCGCTTGCTCTCGACCCAGAGCCAATGAGCGGTTCAATTGTGTTTAGATTCAAATAGAATAAAATAGAATATAGAATAGATAGGTAGGTCTTCCTTTATTAGTCCCACAGTGGGGACATTTCAAAATCCCCAAAGTTTAGACTGAATTATTTTGCATGTGTTGCATCTTCAATTTCAAGTACCGTATGTTAAACACGATGTGATTTAGCATATTTTTAGTACCGATACTTAATTAATGATTTCCAGCAAAGCAGCAGAGGGGTTTGTGAATCCCACAGGAGAGGAGGGCGATAGGCGATTCAGAGCCCACCTACACCCCGCCGGTTGGGCAGGTCTGGCGGGGTAGGCGACTCAGACTTCGCCTACGGGGAGGCGATTCATAGGCGGGTGTGTTTATGAATCGCCTACCTCTATCGGGATGGGACGGTTTGGTGAGAGTCACCTTGTGTGATTACTCCTACACCCCATCGTGGGGGATTGGTCCTGTGGGGTTCACAAATGGGGCCCTATTTATATATATAGCGTGTTAGCACCATTGTAGCATCAGTAACTTGGCCTGAGAATTACATTGTTCCATGAAAGATTAGATAGTTACATGTTGTGTCCGTGATGGATACAAACAGTAGTATGCACACACATAAGTACATATATATATATACACAACATGTACATGCATATAAAGTTTAAACAGGTTTCCTGGGGGAAGTCTCTTCTCCTCAGTGCCTTCGATCTCCCTGACCTTGTCGTCACCATGGAAACAGTCACATGACATTTATTTCGCTAGTGACGTCACAGAGCGCCGAACCAGAGTATACATAGAAGTGATCTCCAGCAGTCCGCCAGACCCCTTCTCCTCTCAGAAGGGGTAGGGAGGGATCCCTGTGAACCCCAGAAGGGAGGAGGAGCGGCGAACGAATCAATGAGTCGCCCCCCTCTCTCCCTGGGCGTAGGGGTAGGCGATTCTGTGAATCAGCTAATCCTCTCCCGGTGTGGGGCGGTTTAGGTGAGATTCACCTTAAATCGCTTCCACTCTCTCCCAATAGGGGGGCTCTGTGGGATCGACAGGGGGTTGCGGTTGGGTGTAACGTGCAAAAAAGTGTAACGTGGGACTTTTTAACACGGGTGGGACATAGAGATTCCTCTGAATGGGCCTAGCTCCCATTCATACCTGGGCCTATGCAAAATAAATATTACTGAATATTTCAAGGTGTTGCGGCCATCTTACCTGGTTCACCATCTGGGAACTATGGCATTGCAGAAGATGCTGTGAGTACTATGCAGCTTATTGTATTGGTCTTGTTTTATTACAAGTCACATTTTGTGTTGCCTTTATTTTGCATAGATGTAATTATTGTGTGTTGTCGTCTTCCTAACAGGGTGAGCCTGGAGGAGTTCAGCTAGCCGCTGCTGGGGCTGCAGCTTCATTCTGGTTGCCGTCGGAGATGAGAAAGACCCCCCTCCTTGTCACCTTTTTCACCCCTCATGAGTTTGCAGGTATGACTAACCAGGCCCGACTCTGCTCAGCTTAGCTTTTTTTTTTCATAGTACATTAATGTTGAAAGTATCTAATTCATCCTAAAATGACAAAACTGCAACATCGATTGCGTTTTGGAGGAATAAGTTAAAGAGCTTACAGCACCTGGTATTCCCAGGCGGTCTCCCATCCAAGTACTAACCAGGCCCGACTCTGCTTAGCTTCCTAGATCTGAAGAGATCAGGCGTCACCAGACTGGTGTGGCCGTAGGCAAAACTTGCTGCCACACTTTGCTTTTTTAAATCTATCAATATTTTTTTTTTGTTCATAGTACATTCATATTGAAAGTATCTAATTTTTAATTTTTTCTCAAATGATAAAACTGCAACGTCGACTGCGTTTTGGAGGAATAAGTTAAAGAGCTTACAGCACCTGGTATTCCCAGGCGGTCTCCCATCCAAGTACCAGGGTTCTTACGGTCATGGAAAACCTGGAAAAGTCATGGAATTTTGAAATGGTCATTTCCAGGCCTGGAAAAGTCATGGAAAAAACTTAAATCACAAAAGTTTTGGAAAAGTCATGGAAATTTGTTATATTCACTTGTTCATTTATACAGAGTTTGAAATAATGAATATGTTTTAGAAAGAAAGACTCAAAATATAAGCCGGCATACTGGCGGCGCAATTTTCTTTTTTTCCCGGGGTGTAAGTGAACGCACCTTAACTGTAATGTTTGATGGCCATAGCTCGGGAAGCAAATGTTTATTCTTTTAATCTAAATATTGTCTCTTACTTATTTGTTTCATTAAATGTATACTGTATGCTTTGGAATTCACATTGTTTAAATACTAAATGTTCTGACTTTTTCATGTATAAACTGAGATTTCAGTTTGGTCATGGAAATTTGGTTTAAAGTCATGGAAAAGTCCTGGAAAAGTCATGGAAATCCATCGGTCAACATGTGTAAGAACCCTGAAGTACTAACCAGGCCCGACTCTGCTTATCTTCAGAGCTTTTTTAAATCTATCAATATGTTATTTTTTCATTTCATAATACATTCATTAAGGAAGTTAATTGATTTGCAAAAAAGTGTAACGTGGGACTTTCTAACCCGGGTGGGACATAGAGATTCCTCTGAATGGGCCTCGCTCCCATTCACACCTGGGCCTATGCAAAATAAATATTACTGAATATTTCAAGGTTTAGCGGCCATCTTACCTGGTTCACCATCATCCCCCCCTCCTCGTCACCTTTTTCACCCCTCATGAGTTTGCAGGTATGAGGTAGGTATTCCTTTATTATTCCCACAGTGGGGACATTTCAAAATCCCAAAAGTTTAGAATGAATTATTTTGTATGTGTTGCATCTTCAATTTCACTCTGATTCTTCTTTCAGTTTTGTAAATCAGGCTTTGGTGGGTCAAAGTCGGCCTCACTAAAGCCACATTTAGTGGCTAGGAGGACCCCCAGCCCTTCTCCTCCTCCTCCTTTCATGTCCTCTGTGAGGAGACCCAGCCGCCGTACTGGGAACTATGGCATTGCAGAAGATGCTGTGAGTACTATGCAGCTTTGTTTGTTGCAAAGTAAAAACGCAAATGTACCTTGTAGATCTCTTCAATATGGTTCCTAATATGGACACCACGACACGTTCATTGGATGTATAAATATACATGGCAATAAAGTTTCTGATTGTGATTTTGATTATTTTGTTATCGGTGCCTTGTCAGTGTTGGTAATTTCTCTATTACATTTTTAAATAAGCAACCGCAGTGTTATACAAATTATAATAATGATATTAATTAATTAAATTCCCAGTTTCCCCCTTATTTTTCAGTCACATTGTCTTCCCTTGCAACTACATCTATGTATAATGGTACATCAATTACCTTCTGTTCCGGTACACAATCAGTAAAGATAACAGTTGTTTGACTTCATTTGAATACAATTGGAAACAATTTTTCTGTGCAGAGTTGTTGCTGTTATTATATTTATATTTCCACCTCATTCTGCTGTTTCTTGGACGAACATGAACACTGTGTATGAGGACACACAAGTAAAGGGTTCACCGTCATACCACTAGATGGCAGTATACATGTTATTGATACATATGTATTTAATGCCGTTTATTTCCTCTGATATGTAATGTTCATGGTCAATTTCCAGCATAGTTGTATAAATCATGTATTTACTTGTTTTATTTGGGTCATTGTGGAACTAAACATTCCTACATGGAAAAGTGAGGATATGATGATCACGAGGCAATACATATTGACAATTAAAAAATATATAGACAGTTGATTTCTTCTTATTAAGCAGCCTTCAGTTTACACTAGAAACAGCACCACCTGTGCTTCACCTGTAACCTTCATTAATACATCATCATTACATCAGCACTTGGAGACAATTTTTTGTTTTATGTTTATATGTATGTGTGTGTGAGTGTGTGTGTGTGTTTATGTGTATGCATGTGTATGTATTTATGTATTTGTGTGTATATATATATACTATATATGTGCATATATGTATATATATATGTATATGTGTGTATGTATGTATATATATATATGTGTGTGTGTATGTATATATATATATATATATATATATATATATATATATATATATATATATATATATGATTCTTTGAAATAAGTTTTTCAATCATAGGTTAGGGCCCATATAAGCTCGTTCGTTAGCCCGAGCTTCGGCCCGACCCTCAGCGACGACCCTTTCGGTCAGCCACAGGTCAACCACTTTCTTCTTTTGTTGAATTATGATTGTTGTATATTTTGCTGATCGGAATAAACTAAATCATCATCAACATGTAACCTGTTCTGTTGTGACTCTGCTTGTCTTAGCCCCTGACTGACTACTTCACATCATCATCATGTAGTCCTAAAATAGCAGCTAGATACACAGATGATGAATAGCTAAAATAGCTAACTAGATACACAGATGGATATATGCATCATCATCATGTAGTCCTAAAATAGCCCCAATAGATACACAGATGGTAGATGGCTAAAATAGCTAGCTAAGATACACAGATTATATATATATATATATATATATATATATATATATATTTTAAAATATAATAGTTTTGTAAACACATATTGTGTAAGCACATAGTGTAAAGTAAGTGTCTCTACAAAAAGGCACAAAAAAAGACACTATATATATATATATATATATATATATATATATGTCCCATCTGTGTCTAGCTAGCTATTTTTGTAAAACACATATGCATCTGTGTATCTAATGCAAAAGACACTATTTATCTATCTATCTATCTATCTAAACTGCAGCTCCTCCATTCTGATCATAAAGTGATTACTTCTTCATCGCTGTGTCCGGGCACTTTAATGGAGCTTGCTGCTGAGTTGGGAGACGTCACTCGGAACATGCATGAGCGGCGCTGACCCTCCGTCCGCTGGCACTTTTTGACTAGCTGTAGTACTTTTTGACTAGCAGTGGCACCTACTTGCAAGTGTCACTGAGTGCCAATGCTTAAACTTTAGACTAATAGTGGCATCTCCTCAAAGTAGAATTTCATGGAGGTATAACAGTATGACATGGTTAAAAAAATTAATTATACATATATATATATATATTTGCTATTAAAGAAAGGCGGGTACATTATACATATCATGGTATATAAGTGAAACGTAGTAGCAAAACAATATTCAATATAGTAAAGCAGTATTGCACATGAATATCTTATTGCATATTGTAATAAGTCTCAAAAAAATTATCTATTTAGTTGTACACTTAGGCAATGAAGAAAAAACCTGCAGCTCCTCCATTCTATGATCATAAACTGAATAACGGCAGCTGATCTGTCAAAGTAACAACAATGGCTGTTCCACCCACAGCTTCTCTTGTCGCAAATTGTCGCTGAGTACTGGCACCGAGGGCACTTGCCTGCAGACTTTCAGGTTGCCAGTGAGTTGCCAGTGAGTTATACCGGTTATGCGGCACACCCATGCAGCCGCTTTTAATCGCCTGCCAGTGAGTTGGTGCCAGTGATTACCCCCCCTCTCCGTCGTCCTCCACATCAGAGATCCGTTGTTCGGCTGGATCTAATATTTCGTCATCTGCTTTGTCACGGTCACGCTCGTTAGCCATACTGTCTACCTGTATATTGCTAGCTTCCTCAGCCTCCAAATGTTCGTCTTGTTAGCTTTCCTTCTGTCTTTTTGCCTTTTCTTTAACATTTGTTCCTGACATTTCAGTTCAAGGTACTCTTTTACGTGTTGCGTGACTCTGGCAAATTGTGATAAGTATTGTGGATTAAATTACATTCAGCAGTAGAGCTTAAAATTTGCGACCTCCTACAGAGCTGCCAAACTCTCACGGTTTCGCCGTGTGACAACTTTGCATGTTTCACACGCTCTCACGCCCACACAACTCGCGGCAAAAAAATTCTGATTTGGGCGAAGCTCCTTTTCAAACTCGCATGACGATAGATGGCGCTAAGGGCATCTGTAAACCTGTTAGCTGCGCCATCCTATTTACCCCCAAAGAGTCCCGAAGTTAGCAGCAGAAGAAGATTTTCAAACAGACACAGCGAGCAGAGACTACGGTAGGGCAGGGCTCTTAAAAGTGTCACACATTGAGAGTGACAGTCACGCATTTTTCGGTCTTAAGTCACGCACTCCGCCCTTTATGTCGTATTTATTACGCTGAAAAAACCTCCTCGGACTATTGTGTTTTAATGTTTACAATATTGCGCAGCGGCAACGCCTTTATGAACTGAGCGCGCTGACCTCTCACGGTGGAGAAATCAAGCGGCGCCCCTGGAGGTCTGCTGCTTGGTGATTGCCACTTATCAGCCAATCAAAAAGAAGAGCTGGGCTACAATAGCCAATCAAAAAAAAAAACCTATCTGTTGTTGTATCTGGGTGGGTACGATTTCATCCAGCAATCAATGAAATAAAGCATCAGTCACTCTTACCTGTCTTTAGAACCTGAGAGCTATTAATGACATAGCAGGTTCAACTAAGTATGCTTACTCTCCCTAAACTTTACATCTTTAAATAAATAATGTGTTGTGATTGTGTGTGTTGATGTAAACTCAGCTGTCATAACAAGCAGGGAGAGCACCTTGTTAACCTCTCGTTATACTGCATACTCAAAACATCATAGAATTGTTTTATTATTAAGCTGCCCACATAGCATTATCTTTTTATTTGCAGGCCTAGCAAAAGGACCCTCTCAAATGTTTTCAAAACAATACTTTTGAACACAAGTAAGATGTATTCTAAATAATTTAACATAAAGACAGGACATTTTTTGCAATAGAATTAGACATGTTTTTTTGTAAATGAGAGTAGAGTTATTAAAAAAACATTTAATTCTTTAAAGGTAAGGTACTATAAGATGCCTCGTAAAAGACCCTTTGCCCAGGCCAGAGCCGAATGCAGGTACAACATGGGTACAATTTCGCGCCAAATGAATTCAAAATTGCCTGATATTTGTGAGCACCACCACACATGGCGTGGCTGCGTCAGCAGCGTCAACATTTTGGTCACCCCGATAAAATCTCACTCCAAGGTTTTTTTTTGAAAAAGTTGGCAGCTCTAATCCCTAGTACCCTCCGCAATAACTGGAACCTTCACTCCCATTAGTAGTTTGCTTTTTTTTCACCGAGTCCTTTAAAAAACAGCCCAACCCTAGCAAAACAAAAGATATTGTATAGATTGCATTATCAAACATTATGCATATTTCCATTCTGGATTGTCTTTATGTATTAAAAAATATATGAGGAACAATTTCAGACTAGAAAAATGATGTTTCCCAGTGAATTTAAACTAATTTAATTTACAGCTGATTTTTTTGACACTTTATTTTTAGCTAGCCATTTCTGATCTGGACCTGAGTGTTTTTACTGGTTCAGACGAAAAACTCAAAACTATAAAAAAAAGTATAGAAATTTAAAACCCCAAAGTTCAAATCAATTTCCGGGATTATTGTTTGGTTCATAAAAATATAGCGTATTTAAATGTAGATGCTGTGCGTTGAAAAAACATCACGCCAATTTTTTAATTGTTCCTTTTTAAAATGCTTTTTTTTTTAAAAAGTACGGGGGTGGAAAATGAAATGTTTTCGCAAAGTGTAGCCCCATAGAAAATACAAGTAAAGGGTCAGCAGCCCTGCTCCTCCTTCATCCCCTTGTATTATAATTAATTTGGTAATAAATCTACTTTCCTTCCCGATAAAAATGGATAAGGGAAAAGTGTAATTTTAAAGATCACTGCCTACATCACAGGCCCTTTGACCCCATTTTCCAAGTTTGAAGCATACAAGAATCCCCCAAAAGGGAAAATTTGAACCAAGCTAATTTTACATTTAAATAGTTTTAATGCTTGCATGACAAATTACAGCCTCAGAAAGGTATCCAGCACCCCCCTTGAGTTAGTGTTCTCTTTTTATCTTTTACAACACACTTTGAAGACTATCCCAAAAAGATAGTTGAGGTGAGAATAAGACATGTTTGATGGGGCTAGTTGATCCCTGTTTATTTTGATTTCTTTTGGTCTAGGGGCTGCCTTTTAAAAATTATTCTTCTATGTAAGATACCTGTCTTACCCCTCTATTGGAACCTGTAGTTGGTTCGTGACATTTTATAATCAAATTGTGTTTTTTTTTAAGACCCAAAGGGTAAATTAAATGATTCTTTTTTGTTCCCCGCTAAAGCTTTTTTAAAATTCCACCGGAAATGAGTCCCCTGGCCGGCCTTCCGGGCCCTTTTTTTGGACCAAAACCCGGACCAAAAAAACGATTGGCGTGTTTCCGGATTTTCGACCGGACGGCCCAAAACAAACGAGCGGCTGCCCCCGCGGACCTCTGCGAGGCCAAAAAAAACTTTGTCCCTTCTGGACCTCTCCCGCACCAAAACCGTGCTCTCCTTCCCCGGCCCTCACAGGACGAAAAAACCGCCCCTCCCCGCCCCGGGCCCCCAGAAGAAGTCCGGCGGACCCAAAGTAAACGGGAAACCCGCCCAGTAAAATAAAGGGGGAGAATCTCGCGCCGCGGTCTCAACCTTTCCCCCCTGCGAGCTTTCCCAACGGGGATCCGAACTTCCGCCAAAACCCCCTGGGGTTGGGGTTTGTTATGACAATCGTCTTTTCTTTGAGCCTCAAACGGTTGCATAGTTTTTTAAAATTTTCGTGAAGATGGACGAGATGTGGTTTCTAGGGAACCGGAGTCCCGGGGTTTTGCCCTCTGCGGGGGAAGCCGCCCTCAGCTGATTTTTAAAATTAAAATAGTTGCTCTAATGAAGTCAATCATTGCAGATTTTTTGAAATATAAAAATTCTCATTAAAGGAAGATTAGTGTATTTTTATAATATGATACGTATGAAAATGTGGGGGATATCAAAATTTTATATGATAAATAAAATTTTTATAATATAATTTTAAATCTAATTATTATAAAATTTATATTAAAATTTTAATGATATAATATATTATAATATAAATATTATGATAAAATATAGCATCATTTGATGTAATATTTATATTACAATATGATATAATAGTAGTATAATGAAATATAATATAATATAAATGTATTCAAATGTGATATATAATTTTTGAGTTTTCAAATAGTATTCAAACTCAAACTAAAAAAACAAAGATTTTAAGATTGAACATTGTTTTAGAACAATAATGTGTGAAGATTTTCATTATTCACACCACTGGTTTGTAAAAAATGTGTTTGTGTTATTTTTAAAAGTTTAATCAAAGCTTTTCCAGTTTTCCCAAGGTTTGGTGGTGGGGAATCACCTGATCTCCCAGGAAACAAGGGAAGTGACTTGGGAGGTGCATAGAATAAAAGCTGGTGTTCTGGGGAAAAGCAAGGCAGCTGTTACCTGTTCCCAGGAGTTCCCCACCATCTCAAAGCTGACCGGTGCCCCCCTGACTCGACAAATGTTCTTCGTCCTGTGGGGTTAAATAAGGGGCCATGTGGTTGAGCTTTCAGGTTGGGGTCCTTTTTCTCCTCCAGTGAAGCTGTCGTTCGAGTCCCCCGCATTTTAATGTTAATTAAGGGAAATGTACAAAAGGCAGCGCGCCTCCAAAAGTTTTCCCCGGGAGGTGCCCGTCCCCTGCAGGCCAAGTTTTCGATGAGTAAAGGGGGAGGCGTGTCCTCTGGGGACAAAAATGCATCGGGAGGTGCGAGAGAACCGCCCCGAGCCCAAAGCGGCCCAGGCCCCAACCCCAAAGTGAAGCGACCAAGAAGATGCCCCTGCCTCACCATTGCCGCCGAGCTGGTGAGACCGGGTGAGCCGGAGGATGTTGCAAAGCATCCGGGGAAAAAGTAGCCCGGGCTCCAGACATACAACGTTTTTTTAAATTTCAACAAAACAAATGATTGCCTGAAAAAAGGTTTTTTTAATTGTTTAAAGGTTGGGGAAAAAGAAACTCCTAAAGGGGTTGGGAATCCATCAAGTGTTGAGTTTTTACCCGGGTCGGGAAAGAAAGGGCAATGCCCCCGCCAGCCCACCAGCCCAGACCATGGCCGTTTATCCCGGGGTGGACTTCTCCCGAGGTCGGAAAAGTTAAAAGAACCCAGCATGCCGATTTCCTGGTGCGGGCCCGGCCGGCTTCGAAACGCGGCGCGGCCCCGTTTTTCCGGGCCCCGTCCCCAGGCAGGGGCCCCCTGCCTCCCCTGGGGAAGGGAAAACGTCGCAGAATGAAGAACCTTCCAACTTCCGGGGTGGATCCCTCTCCCGCCTCTCGCCCGATTTGGTTGTTGGGAAAACCCGACCCTGATTTTAAAAATTAAATCGCCCGGATCTTTTTCGTCTTTTCTTTGCTGCCTCCTTCGTCTTCCCTGTGTTTTCCAGGTTAGGGAAGCCCCCTGAGGGAGGATGCCCAAGTCAGAGATTGGGCCCCGTCCACCCTTTAGGAAATTTTGGGGGGAAAAACGAGCCCTGTCACCCGGGTTTTTTAGAGTATAAACCCCCATGGCTTTTACTGCAGAGGTTTCTGGCGGGTTTTTCTTTCCCCTGAGGATGGGGAGCGCCGTTTGATTTTGAAAAGTTTTTTTTTCGGGTAAACTCTGAAATGAAAAATAAAGGGAAAACAAAAAAACGGGAAGATGATGAAAACAGCCTCAACTCAGATTAGTCCAAAACGTTGATTGCGCGATTTAAAAAAAGTGGCTCATATAATAAATTAGACATTATAATCCTTTTGTTGGTTTTGCTTGCTAATGAACCCTTGTTCCCGTTTGGCGCCCATGAGCAGCTTTGGGGAATATGGGCAAAAGGTTTTAATTCCCCCTTTTTTCAATGCATAGTATTAAGCATCTAGTTTTCTTTTTCCCATTTAAAAATTCGCATAAACGCCACATGAATATAAGATAACGAAAAGTTTTTTCCCCGAAACACCCCAATGATGAACTTAATTTAAAAACCTCAGATGCGTTTTCTTTTTGTTGGACATTTTGGAGTTTCCCCTTTCCCCCAATGGGGGTGTTGCAGAGGCCCTTTATCAGAAAGGATGGGGGACACTTTCCCTGTCTCTCGCCCCTGCCCCCCCCTCCCCCCTCCTCCCCCTCCAGGTGATGACCCCTCCCAGGATGGTGGCCCTTTCTCACAGGGGACCCGGGGACCATGGTCCAGGCCCGGGTGGAACGGAAGCTGCAGCAGTTCCCGGGGAACAGGTCAACCCCAGAAAGGCCCAGTGAGTCCCTCCCCCCAGCCAATTCATTCATAGTACATACCCTCAGCACTGAAAAAAAGGGGAAATATATTGCTTATGATCAGTGAACTGGTTTTAACATGAGCTGAGTGGAACAAATTTTTTTTAAACCCAACTGCAGGTTCTGATTTTTTTTGGGGGACCCAAATTTCTACCAGAGATCTAAAATGTTTTTTTATAAAATTTAAAAAAACCCCAAATGAAGTTTGCTGAGGGGAAAGTACATTAATAGATGGTTTGTTTGTTTGATTTAAAATCTGGAGTTCCATCACGGGTTAAATCCTTTTTTGATCTGGACCCCAGAATGCCCGGGGGGGTTGTCCACCTGATTCTCCTGCATGAAGATGTGTGCCAGATTTCATCCCTGGTGTCGGGGCAAGCGCTGGCCCCCCCTTCTGACCAGCGCCATCTGTTCATGGAGATTTGGGGGGAAAAGGGAAGGGGAACCCCGCTGGGTGTTTCTCCGGCAAAAAGTCCCCTAAGTGGCCCCCTTTGAGAAAAAACTCACCATGTAGTCTGTCCTTCTTTGATGAGATTTACGGGTCCCGTCCTCATAGGGGCCCCTTTAGGAGATTTTACCCCACTGACCGGGGGGTGGGGGTGAGGACAAGCTGGTAAATCCCGTTTAACAAAGAGTTGGTTTTAAGATGAAAGGGAAAACGACTTTTTGTTGTTTAAAATGAGTTAGTTATTATGTTCTTGGTATTAAACATTTTTAAAAAAATGAACCTCCCCTACTGGGAACTATGGCATTGAAAAATTGTAATAATTTTTGTTTTTTAAATAAAACGTACCTTGTGATATTTTAAATATGGTTTTAAATAGGACACCATGCCCCTTATTTTTGTTAAATTATGGAATAAAAGTTTTGATTATGTTTTTGATTATGATTGGGTGTTTTTTAAAAGATTCTAAAATTTTGTGCCCCATGTTGTACAAATTAAAATAATGATTTAATTAATTAAACCCCCATTTCCCCTTATATTTTAACGGGTTTCCATGTTATTCATATCAACAGTGAGAATATTTATTGATAAGAAGTGTTTTGGTTTTGGGCTAGCGAGCTAAGGGGGATGTTGTTGTTTTTGTGTTACTTGGGGTATAATGTAAAATTTTCCCCTTCCCCCGGGGGGTTTCCCCCCACCCCTTTCTACTGTCCCCAAAAAACGAAATAAGCGAGAAATTTCTCGGCGCTCTCCCCGGGGATTAATGTTGTATTATTATGATGCATTGACGATAAAGGGAGATGAAATAAAAAAATATAAAATTTTTATATATCTGGAAATATTTTATTTCAGATGCGCTGTTTAATTTTTAAGTTTGCCAAGGAGGAACGATTCTCATTCATGTTTTCGGGACATATTGACACTAAAAGTGTATATTTTACTTAAAAAAGGGAACACAGTGCTGTGGTTGTGATTGAAATGAATGTTACAATCCACATGATCAAATAATACAAACATTTACCAGTTTAAAAAAAAGGGATAAACATCCCCGGCGGCGGGTGACTCACGAAGGGGCGTGGTCCAGCAACGTGAAAAAAAAAGGTTTGGGGGTTTCCCATAAACGGGCGTCAGAACTCCCCTAAATCATCCAAATGCCTTTTCCCCGAACACGGGTTTTCCTGGACCCAAAAACCCAAAAAAAAACCCGTAAAAAGGTAAAAATCAAACTGCTTATTAGTAGTTGTACGCTTTTGCCCCGGCCAAAACCGGAAAGGGAAATAAAACGGGTTTAAAAAATTGGTAAGATTGCATTAGCTCTTTAAACTTTTCTTTTTTAGTTTGTGGGTTTTTATTTTTTTTTTTTTTTTATGTATTAACAAATTTTAAAGGAAAATTTAAAATTTTTAAAAAAATATTTTTTTTAAACCAATTATTTTGAAAATTTTTTTTCTTTTAAATTTTGGTTCTTTGTTTGACTATTCAAAACAATTTTTAAAAAATGATATGATACTATTTAAATTCTATTTTGGGGGCTTTTGAATTAACAAATTTAAAAAGGCTGTTTTGAAAAATAAAAAGTTAAAAATTTTTTAAACGTCCCGTATTTTGGGATATTTTATTTTAAAAGTTTATGTTTTATAAAAGTAAAAGGGAAAATAAAATGTTTCCCAAATTTCTTTAAAAGTAATACTTCAAAGGGTTAAGGGCCCGTTTCCCCTTACCCCTTTTATTTCTTAGTTTGTAATAAATTTTTTTTCCGGGTTAAAAAAGTAAAAAGAAGGTTTAAAACCCCCTTAGCCTGGCCCCCGGGTTTCTTTTTTGTGGTGAAAACCCCAAAAAGACGTTGGGCCCCGGTTTTAGCCTTTGCAGGGGCAAAATGTTCGCTCGTCCTGCTAACCCGGGGGTTTTCCCCTCAGCCCCTTTTAAAAAAGGGCCCGTTTTTTCCCCCCCGGGGCGGCCAGAATTCAGAAAAAAGAAATTTGGGGCGTTCCCTTTCCCCCCGGGAGGTCCCTGGATCCTGGAAAAGAGGTCGGCCAGTATAAAAAACCTATTTGGGGGGGGCCCCCAGCGGGTTTCACCCGGTAGTCGCCGGGAAACGGCGGATCTTGATTTGGGGGGGCAGTGCCCCACCGGGGAAATTTTAAATTTTAGCCTTCCTTAGTTTGGGGTCGGGGGGGGGGGGTTTACCCCCTCTCTGGTGGAAAAAAATTTTAAAAATTGGGTTTTTTTTTTAAAAATTGAGGGTTTTTTTGTTTTTTTATTTAAAAGGGGTAGAATAGAAAAGATTAGATTAGAAATAGAAATAGTTGAAAAAATTGAAATTTGGTTGTGAAATTATTGGGAATTTTGGGTTGGGTTGATTGTAAAAAAAAGGGTTTGATTGGAAAAAAACTTTAAAAAACCTTCCTAAAAATTTTTTGTCTATACCTTAAAAAAAATTTTACCAAAATACATAAGTTTCGGGATTTTGTTTTCGTGTAAAACAAGGCATTTTGTTTTTTTTTTTTGTGTGTGTGTGTGTGTGGTTTTTCGGTCCTCCCCAAAAAATTTTAAATTTCGGGTCGGTTTACCTTTACCTTTTAAATTTTCATTTTTAATATTTAATAAAAATTTTTATTTTTATTAAAAAGGTTGGTTTGCCCATTGAAGGAAGGGCACCCCCCCGCCCCCCCCGTATTTTTTCACCCCCATGAGTTTGCAGGTATGGGAGGTTTCCCTTTTTTAGTCCCCAAGGGGGAAATTTTAAAATCCCCAAAGTTTGGACTGAATTTTTTTTTGTTTTATTTTTAAATTTTACCTGATTCTTTTTCAGTTTGTAAATCAGGCTTTGTGGGTCAAATCGGCCCCACAAACCCATTTATCAGGGGGCCCCAGCCCTTCTCCTCCCTCCTCCCTTTATGTCCCTTGAGGGCACCCACCGCCGACGGGAACTTTAATTTCAGGTGTTATAACATTTTTTTTTTTCTTTTTTTTTATTTTGTGTTGTTTTTTTTTTCAAGATAAATTTTGGTTGGTTTTAAAGGGGGGCCGGGGAGTTAGCCCCCTTTGGGGGGCCCCCCCTTCCCCGGGGGGGAAAAACCTCCCCGTGAGGCCGGCCCCCCTTTTTCCCCCAAACTTTCGGGGGGTTTTAACCCCCGGTGGTTTCCCACGTAAATGAGTTTTTTTTCCCCCAGGTTGGAGCCCCAGGGGTGACGGGGCTGAGTTGGGGCCCCCTTTCCCGGGGGCCCAAAAAATCAGGAGTTGCCCACGGTTCCGAGGGGAGGGACCCCAAACCTGTTTCCTATTCCCGGGGGGAAACTTTAAACCCTGGGGAAAAGGAAAAAGGGAAAAAAAAATTTTTAAATTATTAGAAATTGAAAAGATTAAAAAAGAAATTAAAAGTTAGGGGTAAAAGTAAAATAATTTTATTAATTAGAAAAAAATAAAAGATTTTGGGAAAAAAATGTTGATTAAAAAAAGGGGAATGCGAAGTCGGGCCGGGCAGCCTAGGTTTGGTTTTTCCGGTCGCCCTAGCTGGCTTTGGCCCCACCCTTCGGGTTGAACTTTTTTTTCCCCAAAAACATTACTTTAAAATTTTTTAAAAGGGTTGGGGTTTTGGGGCCCTAGAAGGAAACAACCCCCCCCTTCCCAAAATTTTCCCCCCAGGGCAGGTTTATGGGACTTTTTTTTCCCCGTGGGGAATTTTAAAATCCCGTTTTTTTTACAGGGGTTGTTTCCCCCTGTTGACCAAAAGTAAAAGGTTTTTTTTTCCCTCCCCTTAAAATGAATTAAAATTTAAAAAAAAGGGAAAACATTTTTTTAAAAAGTGTTTAAAAATTTAAAAAAAAAGGATATTTGAATAGTAGGTTGGTCTTTTTATTAAAATTTTTATTTAAATCCAAAAAATTTTAAAAAAATTTTCATTTGGTTCTTTGGACCCCGGGGGTTTTCTTTTTTGACCGATTTTAAAATCCACAGCCCTTTTAAAAAACCAAGGAGCATGGGGGGAAAAAAGGGAAAAAAAACCGGCTGGGGAAAGGGGGTTTTCCCCCCTTCCCGGTCTGGCCGTGTTAGGGGGGCCTTACGGATGGCTGGGGTCTGTGGATAACCCCCCTTTTGGGTGGTCACCCTTTTTGGACCTTAAAAAGGGGGCCCCGGGGCCCCCTATGCCGTTTTTCCCAAAAAGATTTTTTTGGGTGGGGAAAAAGGGGGGGGTTGGGAATTATATCCACATTCCTGTAAAAATTTAAAAAAGTTTCGGGGAGTTTTTTCCTCCTGCCCCTTGGGGGGGGGACTATGTTCCCGACCCCAAACCCAAAGACTTTAATTTCGTTTTTTCAAAAAAAAAAAGAATAAGAAAAAATGGTGGTTCCCTTTTTTTTTTCCCACTGGGGGCAAATTTAAACCCCTTTCTGAATTATTTGGTTTTCTCTTATTTTAAATAAAAAAAAAATTATTTGGGATTTTTCCCAAATTTTTTGATTTTCCCCGGGAAGGGGGTTTTTTAAAAAGGAAAGGGGGGGTTTAGGGCCCCCAACCCCCCCTAGGGAAGGGGGTGCGGGGACCAGCTTTTTTGGAGGGGGGCCCTTTTTTTGGGGGTTTTTGCCCCCCCCTGGGGGGGTTGGGGGGTATTTTGGAACCCTAACCCCACCCGGGGGGGTTTTCCCGGTTTAAAAAACCCTATTTATAAATTACTGTTGCACCCTTTTGCGGGAGAATTTAAAGTTTGGTTGATGTTATTTTTCCCCCGATGGAAAAAAAGTGAGCCCTTTTGTTTTTTTTAAAAATGAGGGTATAAAAAAACAGGCCAAGTTTTTTTTTAGTCTTGATTTGATTTTGAATGAAAAGCCTCTTTATTTCCCCCTGGGGGGCCCCAAAAAAGGGGATAATTTTAATACTATAAACCCGGAACCCCTTTTTTCCCAAAGTGGGGGAATCCAGAAAAAGGGGGGGGAAAAAAAAAAAGGCCCCCCTTTGGGTTTTTAAACCTGTTTGTAAAAACCCAAAAAAAAATTTTAAATTCAACGGTGTGTTTGACGCCCCCTATTGCCGGGGGGGGACTTTTGAAAATCCCCACGGTTCCCCCAAAAAAAAAGGGGAATTTTTAATGGGGACACCAGGGGGGGGGAAATTTTGGGCCCCCCCCCCTTTTCCCCGGGTTGGGCCCCGTTGGTCGGAGGGGGAAAAGGAGGTGGCCAAGGGGCTTTATAACCAATTCCCCGGAATAAACGTCCTGGGGTTTTTTCAGGGCCCGGGGCCCCTCCCCGGGAAAAACATTAAACCCGTGCTCGGCGGGGTCGTGATTCCGAATTTCACCCTTCCGGGGGGTGGCTTAAAAAGGGGCGGTTTTTATTTTCCCCCTCCCCCCCGGGGGGTTTCCCCCTTTGCCCCTCCCCGGTTGAGCTTAAGTGAGATTCGTAAAATTAAAAAAAATGAAAAAGAATGTGGAGGTTTCCCATTTTTAGGGGGACTTTAAAACCCCTTTTGACTGAATTTTTGGGGGTGTTCCTTTTAACTGGGGCCCAAAAAAAAAATTATAGAATTTTAGGGAATTTTTAACCACGACAGGGGTTTGAAACGGAGAGGAGGGTAGGCGTTAGCCAAACCCCCCCCTTTTTTTAGGTTTTTGGTTTGCTCCACCGGGGAGGGGATTATAGCGGGGGGGGGATTCCCCCCAAAGGGGAAAAAAATTTTTTAAATTTTTTTTTATTATTTTCACCCCCCGATTTCCGGTTTTAACCCCCTTTTTTATAATTAGTGTTAGAAGTACTCAACTTTGAAATAATTGTTCCCGAAAAAATTAAAGTTACAAGGTTTCCCCAGGTCAAAAAGTATAGCACACTTAAAAAATCCAAGGGGTCCAATTTCAGGCCCCGGGGGGGTTTCTTTTATCCTTTTTCCCCGACCTTTTAAAAAAAACTCAAATAAAAACCCCAACCCGGGGAAAAAAACCCCAGTTCCCCCGCCCTTTCCCCCCCAAAATAAGGGGGCCCAAAAAAAAAAGGGCCAAAATCAATAGTTCTTCCCCCCCCTATAGTTAATTATTTCTTTTTTTTTAAAAAAAAAAAAATTTCCCGGGGCTACCCTTTAACCCTGCCAACCATTAAATCCAGAAAGGTTTAAAACACCCCCGGGGAAAACCTTTGGGGGGGAAAAAAATCAAATACTGGGGGGGGGTTCTATTTACGCCCAGCCCCCCCGGGTTTAACCTTCCTAGGGGAAAAGGGGGGCCTTTTTTTACGGGGATTTTAAGGGGGGTTTTTATGATATTTGGGTTCAAAAAAAACTCTCCTCTTAGTTTTGAACGGCCCCGGGGCAAAGTTGCCTTTCCCCCATTGAGCCTGGGGGAGCTGGGGCCTTTTTGGGGTTTGGGGACCCCACCC
Organism: Liparis tanakae; assembly: GCA_036178185.1. Classification (NCBI taxonomy): domain Eukaryota; kingdom Metazoa; phylum Chordata; class Actinopteri; order Perciformes; family Liparidae; genus Liparis; species Liparis tanakae. Next base: position 18,971 of record JAYMGU010000089.1, read on the forward strand.
GGGGATGGAATTCAAAAAGTGGGTTTTTAGTTTTTTTTGCCCCTTTATTTTAGATTTTTGGGGGTTCCCCCCTTTGCCAAGAACGTTCAATTGTGTTAATAAAAGAAAAAAATGAATTGAATGAATGTTTCCTTTTTTGTAATCATTTTAAAAACCCCAAAATTTAACAATTATTTTATGTTTATTTAATTTCGTCCCTTTTAAAAATTGTTTTTAATTTTTTAAATTTTTATTTGTTTACAAAAAGAAAGGGGGTTTTTGTCCCAAAAAGGGGAATTTTCCCCCCCCCTAAATTAATTTCCCCTTTTTTGGTTTTCCCGGGAATAAGGGTGGGACATAGAGATTCCTCTGAATGGGCCTCGCTCCCATTCACACCTGGGCCTAGCTCGCCAAAATAAATATTACTGAATATTTCAAGGTGTAGCGGCCATCTTACCTGGTTCACCATCACCTTTCAGGAATTATGTTGTAAGCATTCTATTAATACTATATATATACATCTATGTAACTATTCTATTAATACGTCTGACAGCAGAGGACCCCCCCCTCCTGTCAAATTTTCTTTTTTTCATCCCTCATGAGTTTGCAGGTATGAGGTAGGTATTCCTTTATTATTCCCCACAGTGGGGACATTTCCAAAATCCCAAAAGTTTAGAATGAATTATTTTGTATGTGTTGCATCTTCAATTTCACTCTGATTCTTCTTTCAGTTTTGTAAATCAGGCTTTGTGGGTCAAGTTGGCTCACTAAAGCCACATTTAGTGGCTAGGAGGACCCACAGCCCTTCTTCTCCTCCTCCTTTCTATGTCCTCTGTGAGGACACCCAGCCCAGACTGGGAACTATGGCATTGCAGAAGATGCTGTGAGTACTATGCAGCTTTGTTTGTTGCAAAGTAAAAACGCAAATGTATGTAGATATTTTCAATATGGTTCCTATTATGGACACCACGACACGTTCATTGGATGTATAAATATACATGGCAATAAAGTTTCTGATTGTGATTTTTGATTATTTTGTTATCGGTGCCTTGTCAGTGTTGGTAATTTCTCTATTACATTTTTAAATAAGCAACCGCAGTGTTATACAAATTATAATAATGATATTAATTAATTAAATTCCCAGTTTCCCCCTCATTTTTCAGTCACATTGTCTTCCTTGCAACTACATCTATGTATAATGGTACATCAATTACCTTCTGTTCTGGTACACAATCAGTAAAGATAACAGTTGTTTGACTTCATTTGAATACAATTGGAAACAATTTTTCTGTGCAGAGTTGTTGCTGTTATTATATTTATATTTCCACCTCATTCTGCTGTTTCTTGGACGAACATGAACACTGTGTATGAGGACACACAGAGTAAAGGGTTCACCGTTATACCACTAGATGGCAGTATACATGTTATTGATACATATGTATTTAATGCCGTTTATTTCCTCTGATATGTAATGTTCATGGTCAATTTCCAGCATAGTTGTATAAATCATGTATTTACTTGTTTTATTTGGGTCATTTTGGAACTAAACATTCCTACATGGAAAAGTGAGGATATGATGATCATGAGGCAATACATATTGACAATTAAAAATATATAGACAGTTGATTTCTTCTTATTAAGCAGCCTTCAGTTTACACTAAGAAACAGCACCACCTGTGCTTCACCTGTAACCTTCATTAATACATCATCATTACATCAACGGTTAACGGAGACAATTTTTTTGTTTTATGTTTATATGTATGTGTGTGTGCGTGTGTGTGTTTATGTGTATGCATGTGTATGTATTTATGTATTTGTGTGTATATGTATATACTATATATGTGTGCGTATATGTATGTATGTGTATGTATATGTGTGTATGTATATGTATGTATGTGTGTGTGTATATATATATATATTTATATATGATTCTTTTGAAATAAGTTTTTCGAGAAATCATAGGTTAGGCCCTTATAAGCTCGTTCGCTTCAGCCCCGACCCTTTCGGTCAGCCACTTTCTTCTTTTGTTGAATTATGATTGTTGTATATTTTGCTGATCGGAATAAACTAAATCATCATCAACATGTAACCTGTTCTGTTGTGACTCTGCTTGTCTTAGCCCTCTGACTACTTCACATCATCATCATGTAGTCCTAAAATAGCTAGCTAGATACACAGATGGTAGATAGCTAAAATAGCTAGCTAGATACACAGATGGATATATATATATATATATATAATTAGTGTTTTTGTAAACACATATATTGTAAGTAAGTGTCTACAAAAAGACACTAATTATATATATATATATAATTAGATGGACATATATATATATATATATATATATATATATATATATATATGTCCATCTGTGTATCTAGCTAGCTATTTTATCTATCTATCTAGCTAAACTGCAGCTCCTCCATTCTGATCATAAAAGTGATTACTTCCGGGCACTTTAATGGAGCTTGCTACTGAGTCGTCGGAGACTGGTCACTGCTTCCAGAGACATGCCGCAGCCGCGCTTGGCTGCCCCTCCGTCCGCCGGCACTTTTTGACTAGCTGTCGTACTTTTTGACTAGCAGTGGCACTTTTGACTAGCTGCGGCATCTGCTGGCAAGTGCTGGCAACTGCTTGCGAGTGCCACTGAGTAGCTGCGGCACCTACTTACAAGTGTCACTGAGTGCCAATGCTTAAACTTTAGACTAATAGTGGCATCTCCTCAAAGTAGAATTTCATGGAGGTATAACAGTATGACATGGTTAAAAAAATTAATTATACATATATATATATATATATATATATATATATATATATATATATATGTTTGTTATTAAAGAAAGGCGGGTACATTATACATATCATGGTCTATAAGTGAAACGTAGTAGCAAAACAATATTCAATATAGTAAAGCAGTATTGCACAGCAATATCTTATTGCATATTGTAAGTAAGTCTACAAAAATAAATTATCTATTTAGTTGTACACTTAGGCAATGAAGAAAAAACCTGCAGCTCCTCCATTCTATGATCATAAAACTGAATAACGGCAGCTGATCTGTCGTAACAACAATGGCTGTTCCACCCACAGCTTCTATTGTCGCTAAATTGTCGCTGAGTACTGGCACCGAGGGGCACTTGCCACAGACTTTCCAGTGAGTTGCCAGTGAGTTGTCGGCACCGCGCGGCACTGCCAGTGAGTTGCGGTGCCAGTGATTACACTCGCCTCTCTCCGTCGTCCTCCACATCAGAGATCCGTTGTTCGGCTGGATCTAATATTTCGTCATCTGCTTTGTCAGGGTCACGCTCGTTAGCCATACTGTCTACCTGTATATTGCTAGCTTCCTCAGCCTCCAAATGTTTGCCGTCTTGTTGCGCTTTCCTTCTGTCTTTCCTTGTCTTTTCTTTAACATTTGTTCCTGACATTTCAGTTCAAGGTACTCTTATACACGTGTTATGTGACTCTGGGCAAATTGTGATAAGTATTGTAGGATTAAATTACATTCCAGCAGTAGAGCTTAAAATTTGCGACCTCCTACAGAGCTGCCAACTCTCCGCGGTTTAGCCGTGTGACACACGCTTTGCATGTTTTTACACGCTCACGCCACACAACTCACGGCAAAGAAATTCTGATTTGGGCGGCTCCTTTTCAAACTCATGACGATAGATGGGCGCTAAGGAGCGCATCTGTAAACCTGTTCGCTGCATACACATCCTATTTACCCCAAAGAGTCCCGAAGTTAGCAGCAGAAGAAGATTTTTTCAAACAGACACAGCGAGCAGAGACTACGGTAGGGCAGGGCTCTTAAGTGTCACACATTGAGAGTGACAGTCACGCATTTCGGTCTTAAGTCACGCACTCCCGCCACACATCGTATTTATCACGCTGAAAAACCTCTCGGCTATTTAATGTTTTAATGTGCCGCAGCGCCAACATGAACTGGCGCTGACCTCACGGTGGAGAAATCAAACGCCCCTGGAGGTCTGCTGCGGTGCCACTTATCAGCCAATCAAAAGAAGAGCTGGGCTACACAATAGCCAATCAAAAAAAAAACCTATCTGTTGTATCTGGGTACGATTTCATCCAGCAATCAATGAAAATAAAGCATCAGTCACTCTTACCTGTCTTTAGAACCTGAGAGCTGTTAATGACATGTGGTTCAACTAAGTACTCACTCTCCTAAACTTTACATCTTTAAATAAATAATGTGTTGTGATTGTGTGTGTTGATGTAAACTCAGCTGTCATAACAAGCAGGAGAGCACCTTGTTAACCTCTCGGTATACTGCATGCTCAAAACATCATAGAATTGTTTATTATTCGCTGCCCACATAGCATTTATCTTTTTATTTGCAGGCCTAGGAAAAGGACCCTCTCAAATCTTTTCAAAACAATACTTTGAACAAGTAAGATGTATTCTAAATAATTTAACATTAAGACAGGACATTTTGCAATAGAATTAGACATGTTTTTGTAAATGAGAGTAGAGTTATTAAAACATTTTAATTCTTTAAGGTAGCAAAGATGCCTCAAGTAAAAGACCTTTGCCAGACCAGAATGCAGGTACAACATGGGTACAACGCCAAATGAATTCAAATTTCCTGATATTTGAGCCACCACCGCTATGGCTCGTGCGTGTCAACATTTTGGTCACCCCGACAAAATCTCACTCCAAGGTTTTTGAAAAGTTGGCAGCTCTAATCCTAGTACCTCGCAATAACTGGAACCTTCCTCAAACTGCTTATTAGCTGGTTGTACGCTTGTGTTTTCACCGAGAGTCCAAGTTAAACCGCCAAGTCGCTAGCTAAAGCACGGGTTAAAGATATTACAAGCTAGCTAGATTGCATTATCACTTCAACATTACTTAAGCATATTTCCTCTATTCTGTGATTGTCTTTACTGTATTAAAAAAAATATATGAGTGAACAATTTACAGACTAGATAAATGATGCTTCAGTGAAGTTTAAGAGCTAATTCAATTTAGCTAGCTTGATTGTACACTTGTACACTTTACTTTTTAGCTAGCCACTTTCTGAGTCTGGACCTGAGTGTCTTTACTGGTTCAGACGTATTAGCAATACAATAACTATAAAAATAAGTATGTATCACGCAGATTGACTCAAAGTTCAATATCATATTGTACGCTGTTGGATTATTGATACTGATTCATAAAAATATGAGCTGTATTTAAATGTAGCATGCTGTGCAGTTGAAAGCAATTCATCACGTCCTATGTATTGTTGGGTATCATTGTTCACTCTTTAAAATGCTTTTTGTTTTATAAAAGTATCGAGTAGTTGTGGAAAATGTAAAATGTTTCTCTGCAAAGTGTAGCTGTCATATACAGTAAGTACTGAAGTCAAGGGTCAGCAGCCCTGCTCCTCCTTCATCCCCTTGTATTATACATTCAGATTGTGTAATAAATCTACTTTCCTCTTACCGATGTAGATAATGTGTAGATAATGTGTAAAAGTGTAATCTTAAAGATCACTGCCGTCACATCACAGGTCACTTGCACCCTTGACATTTTAGCAGTTTGAAGCATACAAGAATCCCCACAAGAGGTGAACATTTGAACCACAGCTAATACATTGAAATAGTTTTTGCTGCTTGCATGACGCGTCAGCTATTACAGGACACAGTAGTTTGTTTTTAACATTTATTTGTATTAAAATGGGAATCAGCTCACAATCCTGTCCAGGAGACTCTGACAATTCTTCAAACATTACAGCCTCAGAGAAGGTATCCAGCACCTCCTCTGAGTTAGTGTTCTCTCTCTATCTCTTACACACACACATATGAAGTACTATACCAAATGATAGTTGAGGTGAGCAATAAGACATGTTTGATGGGGCTAGTTGGATCCCTGTTTAGTATTGAGTTCCAGTGGTCTAGTGGTCTGCCGTTACTAAAAATGACTTCTATGTAATAGATACCAGTGTCTTACACCTCATCATTGTGAACTCTGTAGTTGGTTGCAGTGGACATTTGTATAATCAACACTTGTGTTTGTTTGACCAGAGCCAAGAGGTAAATTAAATGATGTACGTATTTTGTTCCCCTGCTGACAGCTTGTTAATATCCACGGAAATGTTAGTGCTGGCCGCTGCTTCCGTCGGACCTCTGACACGGACGGACCAAACAACGATGCTGGCCGTTGCTTCCGTCGGATCTCTGACACGGACGGACCAAACAAACGATGCTGGCTGCTTCCGTCGGACCTCTGACACGGACGGACCAAACAAACGATGCTGGCTGCTTCCGTCGGACCCTCTGACACGACGGGACCAAACAACGATGCTGGCCGCTGCTTCCGCCGGACCTCTGACGCGACGGACCAAACAAACGCACCGCGCGAACAACGCCCGCTGCCGGGCCCAGCCAGAAGAAGTCCGGCGTCCGCCGCAGTGACTCCGAGTCAGCAGGAACCGCCACGAGTCAACATGAAGCTTCGGGAGAATCCTCGACGTCGCGCGGTCTCAACCGTTTCACCCGTAAGTCGTGTGAGCTTCTTCTAGCGCCAACCGGGATCTCAGCAGACTTCCGCCAGGAAACTCGGCTGAGGTTGAGTTGTTATGAAGTCGCTCCGTCTTCTGTTGAGCTACAATACGGTCTGACATAGTTTATTAATATTCTGTGAAGATGGATCGAGATGTGGTTTACGACGTGAACTCAGGAGTCCACAGGTGTTGCTCCTCTGCTGGGAAGTCAGTCCTCAGCTGATTATTAATTATTACAATAGTTGCTCTGATCGATTACTTTGTCAATCATTGCAGATCTTTTTTGAAATATAGCAAAGTTCTCTATTATGAGAGAAGTATTAGTGTATTTTATTATAATATGATACGTATGATAATGTGGTGTGATATGCAATAGTATTTTATATGATATAATATAACATTTTATAATATGATATAATGTAATCTAATATATTATAAAATGTTATATTATAATTTAATGAGATATTATAATGTAATATATTATAATATAATATCCTATGATATAATATAGCATCATTTGATGTAATATTGTATATTACAATATGATATAATAGTAGTATAATGAAATATAATATAATATGAAATGTATTCAAATGTGATATATAATTCTTGAGTTTCTCAAATAGTATTCAAACTCAAACTGAAAACAAGAGATTTTAAGATTGAACATTGTTTTAGAACAATAATGTGTGAAGATATCCATTATTCACAGCACTGGTTTGTGAAAACTGTGTTTGTGTTAGTTTTTTAACGAGTTTAATCAAAGCTTTTCTTCAGATTTCACAGTGGTTAGTTTGTGGTCGGCGCATCACCTGATCTCCCAGGTCAACAATGAAAGTGACTCTAGGAGGTGCGATAGAATAAGAAGCTGTGTGTTCCTGGTGGAAAGACGAAGAGCAGCTGATTGTTACCTGTGTCTCCAGGAGTCGTCACCACCATCTCAAAGCTGACCAAGGTGTGCGTCCTGCGACTGACTCCGGACAACATGTTCTTCGTCCTGTCCGTAAGTGGCCAACGGGGGCGTCGGCATGTGGTTGAGCTGTCTCAGGTTAGGGTCCTTCTCTTCCTCCGTCAGTGAAGCTGTCTGTTCGAGTGCCGCCAGCAGCTTTAGATGTTGAATTAAGGGTGAAATGTGGCACAGAAGGCAGCGCGGCCTCACATGTGTAAAAGCTGTTCCTGAGTGTGTCCGTCCTCCTGCAGGCCAATGTTTTCGATGAGTAACAGGTGGAGGGCGTGTCCTCTGAGGACAACGAGATGCATCTGGAGGACGCCAGAGAACCTGTCCTCGAGCCCTGAAGACGGTCCAGGCGCCAAGGCCGTCAAAGTGAAGCTGACCAAGAAGCACTGTCCCTGCCTCACCATTGCCGCCGAGCTGGTGAGACCGTAGAAATGAGCACGGAGGAGGTCGATTGCAAAGCATCCTGGGGGAAAAGTATGCTCCAGGGCTCCAGACATACAACGTTTATTTAATCCAACAAAACAAATGATTGCCTGAAAGTAAAGGTTGTTTAACTTGTTTAAAGGTTTAGCTGGACAAAGGTAAATCTCCTGAAGGGTTAAAGGGGAACTGCATCAAGTGTTGAGCTTTATCCGGTCTGAGAGCTAAGGGAGCAATGTCCCGTCCAGCCCACCATGTCCAGCACCAGTCTGGTCATCACCCACGACATCCCGGTGGACTTCGTCCCCCGGAGGCTCTGGCACGAGTTCAAAGAACCCAGCATGCCAGACTTCCATGTAAGTGACGTTTCTGGCCCGGCGTCCTCGATCGAACACAGGACGCGTGACCCGTTTTCCGTCCGTCCCTGCAGGTCAGCGTCTACCTGCCTCCTCTGAAGACGATGAAGAACGTTGTGGACAGAATGAAGAACCTCTCCAACTTCCTGGTAGGATCACGATCCTCCAAACGTCTCTCAAGTCCAGATTTGGTTCGTTGAAGCAAAACCCAGATCCACATGAGTTTAAAATTAAATGCTTGTCTCTGTCGGCCAGTCTGTCTGTCTTTCTGCCCGTCTGAACATCTCTCTGTCTGTCTATCTCTCTGTGTGTCTCAGGTTATGGAAGCCGACCTGAGTGGAGAGATGAACCTGAAAGATCCCGAGACGGATCTGTTTCCGTCACCACTCACTTTAAGGACCTGGGGAACCTCCGTGGGTAAAACGAGCTTCCTGTCAGCTGTTTGTGTGTCGCAGACGTTCATGAACCCCACTGGCTTTTACTGCAGATGGTTTCATGTTGACGTTGGGTCTGGCGTTCATGGTTCCCTGAGGATGAAGGTGAGCGTCGCCCTGACTCTTCATGCACAACGTGTTTTATTTGGTCCAATACTCTGATTAATGAAAAATACCTGCAAAAGACTGGTCACCCTGAAAACGTGGAGACCGATGATGATGACCAGATGATGACATCTATTGCATCTGTCCATCCTGGAGAGGGATCCTCCTCTGTTGCTCTCCTGAAGGTTTCTTCCCTTTTTTTTCCCCCTGAAGGGTTATTTGGGAGTTTTTCCTGGTCCGATGTGAGGTTTTGGGTCAGGGATGTCTATGTGTACAGATTGTAAAGCACTCTGAGACAAATTTGTAATTTGTGAAACTGGGCTATACAAATAAACTGAATTGAATTGAATTGAATAAGAGCAGCCTCAACTCAGATTAGTACCATAACGTTGATTGCAAGTCTTGCATTTATAAAAGTAGGTCTACATATAATAAATTAGACATTATAATCACGTTTAAGTTGGTTTGTTGCTTGCGCTAGCCATGAACGTCTGCTATCCGTTTGTTGTCAATGCTCCATGAGAGCGTTCTGGGGAATATGGGCAAAGAGGTTTTAATGTCCTCATTGTCAATCGTCATATTGTATTCAAGCATCTAGTTTTCCTTTTGTCCACTTATTTAAATTCGGCATAAACGTCCACATGAACTATAAGATCAACGACAAGTTTTTCCAACGATAACAACAACACGGCATAGATGAACTTAATTTATAACCTCAGATGCGCGTTTTTTCGACTCTGTTTGATTGGACATTTTGGAGCTCTCAACGTTCCCAATGGGGGGTGTTGCAGAGGGACCTCTTATCAGAAAGGATGAGGACACATTTGTCTCTGTCTCTCGTCCCTTGTCCCTCCTCCCTCCTCCCTCCTCCCTCCAGGTGATGACGCCTCCCAGGATGGTGGTCCTTCTCACAGCAGGGACCCAGAGGCCATGGTCCAAGCCCAGGTGGACATCAGGAAGCTGCAGCAGTTCCTCATGGGATAGCAGGTCAACCCCAGCAAGGCCATGTGCAGTAAGCCCCTCCTCCAGCCAATTCTATTCATATGGTCATCATACCCTCAGCACTGAAAAAAGAAGGGAAATATATTGTCTTATGATCAGTGAACTGGATTAACATGAGCTGAGTGGAACAAATCTTTTTTGTATTTACCAACTGCAGGTTCTGATTTCTTTGTAGGATCCAAATTTCTACCATGAGATCTAAAATGCCTTTATCAAATTAAAGAAACTCCAGAATGAAGTTTGCTGTAGCTGGGAGATATGTACATTAATAGATGGTTTTGTTTGTTTGACTTGAAGTATCTGACGGCATGTTCCATCACTGGTTAAATCCTGTTTTGATCTGGACCCCCAGACATCGTCCATGAGAGGGTTGTCCACCTGATTCTGCTGCATGAAGATGTGTCGCTGCAGTATTTCATCCCTGCCGTGTCGTAGGCAGAGCGCTGGCCGCACACCTTCTGACCAGACGCCATCTGTCTGCACACTGAGACTTACGGGAAAAGGAATGTGAACCGCTTTCGGGTGTTTCCTCTCGTGGCAAAGAAGTCTCTACGAGTGGACCCCTTGAGACCAAACTCACCATGTAGTCTGTCCTTCATTTGGATGAGATTTGAAGCTGGTCCCGGTCCTCATAGTGGACCTCAGGAAGACTTTACCCCACTGACCTGGGGTAGGAGTGAGGACAAGCTGGTAAATACACGTTTAACAAAGAGAAATTGGATGGTTAAGATGAAATGGAAAACTGACATTTTCGTTGTTTGCAATTGAGTTGAGATTATTATGTTCTTGGTATTAAACATGTTTAAAAATGAATCCACCTGCCCTACTGGGAACTATGGCATTGCAGAAGATGCTGCGAGTACTATGCATCTTTGTTTATTGCAAAGTAAAAACGCAAATGTACCTTGTAGATATTTTCAATATGGTTCTTAATATGGACACCATGACACGTTCATTGTATGTATAAATATACATGGCAATAACAAGTTTCTGATTATGATTTTGATTATGATGTAATCGGTGCCTTTTTAGTAAGATCTCTATTACATTTTGAAATAAGCCCCTGCAGTGTTGTACAAATTATAATAATGATATTAATTAATTAAATTTCCAGTTTTCCCCTTATATTTTATACTCGCCGTTTCTCCATGTTATTCATATCAACAGTATCAATAGTTGACATTAATGCCTTTGAGTCAAATTGAATCAAAAGTGAGAATATTTATTGTATATGAAGTGTCTTGTGATTGGCTGAGCGAGCTAAGGGGATGTTGTTGTTTGTGTTACTTGGGAGTATAATGTCGAAAGGTGTTCCTGTCTAGCGGAGGCTACGGCCCAGTCGCCTCTACTGTCCCCGAATAAACGACAATAAGCGAGACAATGTCTCGTAGCGCTCCTGGCCCAGGTCGCTACATGTTGTATTCATTATGATGCATTGGACGAGTCCAATGTGGAGATGAAAAATAAAATATAAAATATCTTGACTATATCTGGAAATATTTTAGTGTACAGATGCTTGCTGTTTAATTTTAAGTTTGCTCATAGGAGGAACGATGTACTCATTCATGTTTTCTGGACATATTTCTGACACTAAAAGTGTATATTTTTACTTAAAAAAATGTGAACACAGTGCTGTGGTTGTGATTGAAATGAATGTTACAATCCATGCATGATCAAATAATACAAACATTTACCAGTTTAAAAATAAGTGATAAACATATCCGCTGCGGTCAGGTGACATCACTGCAAGGCGTGGTCCAGCGAACATGTGAAGTTCGAAATAGAAGGTTCTGGGTTCCTCATAGAACTGTCGGTCAGAGACTCCTCTCACTCACTTGCTCAACTGCCTTTCACCAGTGAACACGGAGTTTTCTGCTGGACCAAAAGCAACTCAACAAGCACCCAGTGAACAATAGGGTAAGAACTCAAACTGCTTATTAGCTAGTTGTACGCTTGTGTTTTCACCGAGAGTCCAGTTAAACACGCGGCGAGTAAGCTAGCTAAAGTACGGTTTAAAAGACATTACAAGCTAAGCTAGATTGCATTAGCTCTTAAACTTTGTAAGCATATTTCCTCTAGTCTATGAATTGTTCACTTCATATAGTTGTTTAATCCTGATTGTCTTTACTGTATTAATCAAATATATGAGTGAACAATTTACAGACTAGATAAATGATGTTTCAGTAAAGTTTAAGAGCTAATTCAATTTAGCTAGCTTGTATTATCTTGTACAATTTACTTGAGTGTCTTTACTGTTTCAGACGTATTAGCAATACGATAACTATAAAAGAAGTATGTATCACTCAGATTGACTCATTTCAAAATTCAATATCATATTTACACTTTTGGATTATTGATACTGATTCATAAGCATGTGACCTGTATTTAAATGTAGCATGCTGTGCAGTTGAAAGCAATTTAACACGTCCTATGTATTGTTGGGTATCATTGTTCACTCTTTAAAATGCTTTATGTTTTATAAAAGTAACACGTAGTTGTGGAAAATATAAAAATGTCACTCTGCAAAGTGTAGCTGTCATATACAGTAAGTACTGAAGTCAAGGATTAGCAGCCCTGCTCCTCCTTCATCCTTGTATTATACATTCAGATTGTGTAATAAATCTACTTTCCCTTACCGATGTATATAATGTGTAACAAGAAGTGTAATCTTAAGAAAGCCCCACTATGTAGTTTTTCCCTTGTAGCCCTTCACGTATTTAACATTTACTTCAGTGTCGTAAATACCCAGTTACGAATGATCAGGTGTCGTGAACCTCTGGCTCTCGAGCCATGTATGCAGTGGTGCACATAACTGTTACGCATGCGTGAAAAAAATCAACAATGCATAATGCCACTTGTGTTCCTCCTGCTGTTGATCGCCTCTACAGCAGCACGTCATTAAAAATGTCATTTTGTCTCTATTGTCTGTTGCGCCGTAGAGCTCAAGGCGGCGTGTGCAACATCAGGACGATTCCTTCTCCTCCGATGGAGGTCCTGGGTGACCTCCATCGGCAATGAGGCGGCCAGATACTGAACAGTGTCCTGATGGTGCAGGAGGGTCCGGGACTGGACTGGACGTGATGGTCTCCAGAGGGTCTGTGTTGGATGAGTACCCTAGAACTAGCAGGAATACAGGACTGGTATCTCTGTAGTATCCTTAAGAGAGGCGGTGGCCCCGAGGCCACCAGTATGTACGATTCCGTCAACATACTGTAGCCTCTTGTCCGGTTGAGCTGGCGGGACTCGATTGGAGTGCGCACTGCTTCATGTCGATCCACATCTCTGGTGGATGACGCGTTTTTAAAAAGTCGCTGGTCATTAGTTTCTCCTCCTCCCCCTTAAGGTGGTGGAGGAGTTGAGCCGCCTGCACCTGACCCCATTGACCTATTAGGCGGTTCACTAGTCTTTCGATTAGCAATAGGAATAGGAATAGAAATAGATTAGATTAGAAATAGAAATAGATTAGATAAGAAATTGAAATAGATTAGATAAGAAATTGAAATTGATTAGAAATAGAAATAGATTAGATTAGGTTAGATTAGAAATAGAAATAGAAGTAGATTAGATTAGAAATAGAAATAGATTAGATTAGAAATAGAAATAGTGTGAACAAGTCTTGAAGTCTTGTGCTCTGCTGAGCCTTGAGTCTGTTCCTGAGTCTGTTCCTGAGTCTGTTCCCTGAGTCTGTTCCCTAAGTCTGGTCCCTGAGTCTGTCCCTGAGTCTGTTCCTGAGTCTGTTCTGCCTCTACCTGGTTGTCATGGTCTTCTATACCATACCTGCCATAAATATCATGATACTGATACAATACCATAAAGACATTGTACCATAAATACGATACTAGTGTTATCGTGGTAGTTTTGTATCTGTCAGATGGAAACAACGGCTATTTGTGTCATTGTGTGTGTGTGTGTGTGTGTGTGTGTGTGTGTGTGTGTTCGTGTTCCTCGGCCCATGCTAAATAAATATTACTGAATATTTCAAGGTGTAGCGGCCATCTTACCTGGTTCACCATCACCTTTCAAGGTGTTGTAACTATTCTATTAATACTATATATATATACATCTATCTATTATATTCTTATTAAAAGGGTTGGTTGTCATTGACTTAGTCACAGCGAAGGTCACCCCACCCCGCCCCCCTCCTTGTCACCTTTTTCACCCCTCATGAGTTTGCAGGTATGAGGTAGGTATTCCTTTATTAGTCCCACAGTGGGGACATTTCAAAATCCCCAAAGTTTGGACTGAATTATTTTGTATGTGTTGCATCTTCAATTTCACTCTGATTCTTCTTTCAGTTTTGTAAATCAGGCTTTGGTGGGTCAAAGTCGGCCTCACTAAAGCCACATTTAGTGGCTAGGAGGACCCCCAGCCCTTCTCCTCCTCCTCCTTTCATGTCCTCTCTGTGAGGACACCCAGCCGCCGTACTGGGAACTATGGCATTGCAGAAGATGCTGTGAGTACTATGCAGCTTTCTGTATTGGTCTTGCTTTATTATAAGTCACATTTTGTGTTGCCTTTATTTTTGCATAGACGTAATTATCGTGTGTTGTCGTTTTCTTTACAGGGTGAGCCTGGAGGAGTTCAGCTAGCCGCTGCTGGGGCTGCATCTTCATTCTGGTTGCCGCCGGAGATGAAAAGACCCTCCCTGTGCAGGACCAGAGCCAACACCCTCTTCCCCTCCGGCAAACTGCGGACCGATTTGAAGCTGTGGTATGAGCCCCCTGGTCCGGCCCTCATCTACCATCAGACTCCAACACTCGACTGCTTTTTTACACACCCGCTGATGGTGTGGATGCCCTACCGACTGTGGAAGGTGACGGTGTTCTGCCCAGTTTGTGGGAAGCAGCTGACGGCCCGGTGTCCACAAGAGGTCTAGGAAGGTCCTGGACGTCGACAGGTATCCCCTGATGGTGTCAGAGGCACTCAAGTGCACTGTGTGCTCCACACAATACCTGTGGACGAGTCAGACTGTCCGGAACCAGCTGGACCTGCCACAGCGACAGTTGTTTCGACTGATCCTGACCCAAAAGTGAGTAAAGCGGTTTTGAAACAGCCTCCCTTGAAAATGTAACTAATGAATGCAACAAAGGAAAAGAAACACATTTTTTGTCAAATGTATTGGTAAATTCAGAAACACAGGTGCATATTAGAATAGTGTTAGGCTTGGTGCTATATGTTAATTATACACTGTCCCTGTATTTAAATAGCCAAATAAATAAAATGAATTGTGCATTTCAGGTATGCTTGTGACGTCCGTGTCATTCGGCTGCTTTGGGACCGGACTCTTGGCAACAGTCCAGCACGGCTTGCAAAGCAGCTCAAGGAGAACCATGGGGAGGAATGGCTGAACCGGTCAGCACACTAGGCTGGGGAGTGTGCTGACTTTGTGAGCGGCCCAGTCTCCTTCCAGTGGTCTGAACCGTGTCCTGACGGTGCAGGAGGGGCCATGACTGGACGTGATGGTCTCCAGAGGGTCTGTGTTGGATGAGTACCTAGAACTCGCAGGAATACAGGACTGCTACCTCTGTAGTATCCTTAAGAGAGGCAGTGGCCCCGAGGGCCACCAGTATGTACGATTCCGTCAACATACTGTAGCCTCGTGTCCGGGTTGAGCTGGCGGGACTCGGTGGAGTTGGCCGAATCACGCTGATCCACATCTCCGGTGGATGACGAATCTCAAAAAACGTGAACGGGTTCTTAGTTTCTCCTCCTGCCCCTTAAGGGGGTGGAGGAGTCTGAGTCGCATTCTCCTAACTCAGAGCCAATGAGCGGTTCAATTGTGTTTAGATTCAAATAGAATAAAATAGAATATAGAATAGAATAGATAGGTAGGTCTTCCTTTATTAGTCCCACAGTGGGGACATTTCAAAATCCCCAAAGTTTAGACTGAATTATTTTGCATGTGTTGCATCTTCAATTTCAAGTACCGTATGTTAAACACGATGTGATTTAGCATATTTTTAGTACCGATACTTAATTAATGATTTCCAGCAAAGCAGCAGAGGGGTTTGTGAATCCCACAGGAGAGGAGGCGATAGGCGATTCAGAGCCCACCTACACCCCCGCCGAGTTGGGCAGGTCTGGCGGGGTAGGACTACTCAGACTCGCCTACACGGGAGGAGCGATTCATAGACGGGTGTGTGTTTATGAATCGCCTACCTCCATCGGGATGGGACGGTTTGGTGAGAGTCACCTTGTGTGATTACTCCTACACCCCATCCCGGGATTGGTCCTGGGGTTCACAAATGGGGCCCTATTTATATATATATAGCGTGTTAGCACCATTGTAGCATCAGTAACTTGGCCTGAGAATTACATTGTTCCATGAAAGATTAGATAGTTACATGTTGTGTCCCGTGATGGATACAAACAGTAGTATGCACACACATGAGTACATATATATATATACACAACATGTACATGCATATAAAGTTCAAACAGGTTTCCTGGGGGAAGTCTCTTCTCCTCAGTGCCTTCGATCTCCTGACCTTGTCGTCACCATGGAAACAGTCACATGACATTTATTACGCTAGTGACTTCACAGAGCGCGGAACCAGAGTATACATAGAAGTGATCTCCAGCAGTCTGCCAGACCCCTTCTCCTCTCAGAAGGGGTAGGGAGGGTTCCCTGTGAACCCGCAGAAGGGGAGGAGGGAGCGGCGGACGAATCAATGAGTCGCCCTCTCCCCTGGGCGTAGGGGTATGTTAATTATACACTGTTCCTGTATTTAAATAGCCAAATAAATAAAATGAATTGTGCATTTCAGGTATGCTTGTGACATCCGTGTCATTCGGCTGCTTTGGGACCGGACTCTTGGCAACAGTCCAGCACGGCTTGCAAAGCAGCTCAAGGAGAACCATGGGGAGGAATGGCTGAACTGGTCAGCACACTAGGCTGGGAGTGTGCTGACTTTGTGGAGCGGCCCAGTCTCCTTCCAGTGGTCTGAACCGTGTCCTGACGGTGCAGGAGGGGCCGTGACTGGACGTGATGGTCTCCAGAGGGTCTGTGTTGGATGAGTACCCTAGAACTCGCAGGAATACAGGACTGCTACCTCTGTAGTATCCTTAAGAGAGGCAGTGGGCCCCCGAGGGCCACCAGTATGTACGATTCCCGTCAACATACTGTAGCCTCGTGTCCGGGTTGAGCTGGCGGGACTCGGGTGGAGTTGGGCCGAACTTCACGTTGATCCACATCTCCGGTGGATGACGAATCTCAAAAAACGTGAACGGTTCTTAGTTTCTCCTCCTGCCCCTTTAAGGGTGGAGGAGTCTGAGTCGCTGCTCGACCCAAAGCCAATGAGCGGTTCAATTGTGTTTAGATTCAAATAGAATAAAATAGAATATAGAATAGAATAGATAGGTAGGTCTTCCTTTATTAGTCCCACAGTGGGGACATTTCAAAATCCCCAAAGTTTAGACTGAATTATTTTGCATGTGTTGCATCTTCAATTTCAAGTACCGTATGTTAAACACGATGTGATTTAGCATATTTTTAGTACCGATACTTAATTAATGATTTCCAGCAAAGCAGCAGAGGGGTTTGTGAATCCCACAGGAGAGGAGGGCGATAGGCGATTCAAAGCCCACCTACACCCCGCCGAGTTGGGCAGGTCTGGCGGGGGGTAGACGACTCAGACTCGCTTATTACGGAGGAGAGCGATTCATAGACGGGTGTGTTTATGAATCGCCTACCTCCATCGGGATGGGACGGTTTGGTGAGAGTCACCTTGTGTGATTACTCCTACACCCCATCCCGGGGGATTGGTCCCGTGGGGTTCACAAATGGGGCCCTATTTATATATATATATAGCGTGTTAGCACCATTGTAGCATCTGTTAAGTATGGTTCGAAACTGCGGTCCCGTGCTTGATATAAAAAGAGAATCCGAATCTGATGATTACGTTTTAACAATATTTAATGGCAGAAGCATAAGCAGTAGACTGGGGCTACAATCGTAGGGCCAAGCGTTACGCCACAGACTAAAAGCAACGCGTTGCAGATAGGGGATGTCTTGTAAGCTTCCGACCGTCCCCAGAGTAGACTGAATCTCACCACGCGCAAGTTTTATCAGTTTCACTTTCACACCTTTCCTCTAAACGTTAGCTCCATTGGTCAGTTCAGCATGCTACGCTCTCGTTGGCTTACGGCCAGCTAACAGGTAATGAGCCGGGTCAAACGTCATGATCCTCAGCGACCCAAGCTACTTCCGGTCACCTGGGCGACGGAAGTCTCACGTGACACTCCTGCTCCAATCAACATCACGGATTTCCACCGCTTCCAACTCCACGTGGCAACATGTAAACAAACAAACTAACTTTCATTCTCATGCAGCATACATATAAACAAACATAAACATACAGGTATTACAAACATATTCATAAACACATTACTTCTGCCATTGACATATGCATAGAGTAGACATTACCTCCATGCTTCATAACACAACAATAACAATATCAATATTCTCCCTAATATTTCTCTAATCATATCTTGCTATATGTATTATTAAAACACAAACGTACTATGTACATGTGCAAAGTCAAAATGAATTATTACAACTTAACAATTCCCTCCTTTTATACTTACAACATAGTATAAACAATCATTGTAATAAACCCCTTTATTTTGACCCTCTATGTAAACATCAGACATACAAATTTAATCACTCAATAATTCATTATTGCTGTGGAAGGGAAAACATCACTCCCTCTTATCCCTGCTTCAAGAAAAACAAATAACACTAAGTGTCAGTGTGAATGTATTCATCACACGGCGAAAATCTTAAAATCCTGAAATGTACTTATGTACGGTAACGTGTGCAATTATCTATGTGTCTATGTGTTCCCTGTAAATCCCTGTGTCCAGTTTCCAGTTTGTCCGCATACATGCTCAGCAACTCCAGCTCTCCAGCATTCCTCCAAGCCGATTGTCAACAACGGCGATAGAATCCCACTCAGCTGAGGGAGCATGAATCACTGGGTCCACAGACTGCAAGCAGTTAACTGTCTAACAGCAAGTCACACTCACTGAATCTCAGCTGAGGGCTTCTCAAGGACCAAAAGCATCATCCCTCTGGTCAACATTTGTTTCATACCTCCCGGACGTCCCAGTCCCAGGGGAGATATTCACTCCTCAATGGTTAACCTGTCCAGGCAAAACATTGGTCCTAATTCGCTCACTGGCTGAGCCGTCTGTCCGTCGGTGGAGTCGCATATCCACAGGTCATCTCTCCATCTTCCTCTGCTCCCTCCTGTCTTCTGCTCTGGATGGCATCGCAGGGTCCTCAGGCGATCTCCTGGACTCCCTCATCTCCGAAGGTGCACGATACTCTCTGTGGGCAGCTCTCACCGCAGGCAACGGCACACGACAGACGTCGATGCTGGGCGTCAGGTGTAGCTGTTGAAGAGAATTAGAAAACAAAACACAGCGCGGCCTCTCGACCGAATCTACACAGAATGTAACATCTAACTTGGGAATAATTATTTCTCCCGAACCAACTATCCAGCATATCTGAGAAGTGGTCACTCAAACCGATCTCTTGTCCTCCTCAGAGCCTACCTATTAATGTGTCCTCTATGGTGGACATTCTACTTAGCATCTCTCCTATCTCTACTATGATATTGACAAGTTATTGATCAACCACGCCAAAATTGATATACTTAGTTATGAAAGCAATCCAAGTATTTATCCACCAAAATTAAAAAGTTATGAAAGTCAATGGTGCTTCCAAAACAGGCAACCGACTAAATGAAGGACCATAAAGAATGATGAACAAACGATTAGTTGGGTAATCCAAATTCAACCAAATGCATCTGTACTAGGTCAGTTCTGGACATAAGACAACAATACGATGATAATGTGTTCAATCTTGATAGAACTTCTTCTACCATCCTAAACCAACAAGTAAAACTATCTGGATCGATGAATGATTCAGTTCCTAATGAAGTTGGATCTGGGTAAATGTCCCTCTAAGGACATCATTCCCATTCATCTTCTATACTGGGCTGTCTCTTCACATGACGACGGGCATGAGGTCCACTACAGTGGACATGCTGCAAAATTCAAACTCAAACTAATTTGCAAAATGTTCAATTGACAAGATGTATATGTAATTCTAAATAGGTAGGCCATCACTAAAAATAGGGAGTTGGAATTGAATATTCCACAATTCCCAGGAGATCATCAAACTAAACTATCGCTGGTTGAAATTATTTCTTAGTTGCAGAATTGAACTGGCAATCGTAAACGCATCTGAGAAACGGCTTCATTACTCATTCAATCTCATCTTAATCGATCCTATCTATGTTCCTCTAACTAGGTCACAGAAATATTCAAATCCTGCTAGGATCTGATAGCAGGCAGGTATTTGTCCGCACACTTCTCTCGCGTGCTCAAACCCTAAAACAGTTTATGGGGAAAACAAAACATGTGCATCTAATTGTGTAGTTAATGACAAGAAACAGTGAGCTGTGAGAGTCAGCGTTGTCTGCATACATCCTCCTGTGTGGCAGTCCTAACTCTCGCTCTAATGTCTCAGAATAAGCAGAATATTAACATATAAGCAAATTAAAAGCAAAATATGAACATATATACAACAACAATGCTCCTAAGCAGCAATGTGTGGAAGTGGCTTCAGCTCTCTCCAGAATTACCCTCATGATTAGGCAACTCTTCAGTGGCTGTTTGTGATTCTCTAGCCACAGATCTCCAAATATACAATGTAAAATGGTGTCATTCTCTCCGTGAGACCACTCACATGGAGGGCGCTGAGAAGTCCTTGCAAATGACTTCAAACCACCCTGTTCACCTGGGCTTATGCACATCCTCTCATGGATCTCAATATTTACCCAGTCACCTGCTCGACCAATGGCCGTTCCCATCAGCTGTGGGCTCTGCCAACCATAATTCGGAGGAAGACCCATACTTCCTGTGGATCAAGCTCACTCATACCACTCTCAAAGTATACGAGCGGCATCATCCTCACATGAGGGTCCTCTCTCCTTTGTAATATGTAAAATGTCGCGGGCGTAGTGAGGAATTATCGGAAAAGTAGAGCAAAAGCATTACACTTCTGACTATTGGGAGCTTTAAACAGTTCTAACATGCAGTGAAACCCTCTGGTTCATTATCTGGGCTCAGTGTAAAGGGACTGTGGCTAACTGGGGCTCTGAAGTGCCACACACCAAACAATCAGGGCGCTTTAGATCTTCGCAGTGTCAACAAGCCAGTTGACCCAGCTGTTACCTCTCTTGAGACCCGTCTCAGTCTCAATGGTCTGCCTGACACTTGATATGTTCACATACTCCACCAGGGCGTCCGGCAGCATCTCCACCTCCCTGCTTGACACCTGCACATGGACCAGATAGGTCGTCCTCCCTCGCCACCTACTCCCAGTTTGTAGAATCCGTCATGCCCACCTGCGGATCAGTTACTGACAGAGTGACTTGGTTACATGGTTTATCCCAAACACCCTCGTCACATTGTGAAATCGGACCTGTGAGTGAGACCATCTTATACAGTCTATGATCTCGATTTACGTATGCCCGTGGATCAGTGCTGGCAAAACATCAGTCCAACCACACTTCTCTGAGCAGAGGTACTTGTGGTTATGAGAGAATCTCCACACAGCTCTGTCCCATATTCCTACCATTCCTTTTGGGCAGCCACCTGTCCTACAAATGTCAAAAGTGGCCAGACACAGGATTCCCACAGAACAATACAGTTGGACGCTGGGTGTCATACTCACGTGCTCCTCTTCCTTCTCACTTGAACGCCTTGACCGGTTCCTGGGGGAAGACAAAACTGTTGCACCTGGTGGCGCGATTAATTGTGCCAAGTCAGGTATGTGTGTTAATGTGGTGTTGGTGTCGATTATGTGTAATTCCTTATCTCGCTGCGCCTCCCACACGATAAATGGGAGTGCTAACATGACCGTCAGGCATGCAGCAGCAAGGCAGAGCTTGGCGGAGGTGATCTCCCCTCTTCTTCTGGCTCTGGTACTCTCCTCATGTTCCTTCATCATCATCCTGGTCGATGGGATCTGCTGGCCTTTCTGAAAGTATACAATGGGTTAAGTGGTGCCACTTGGTCTTGGTATGGCTCTCTACCTGGAGCGCGTCACGTTTTTCGAACGACTTCGAATGGGCCCGATCCAACGAGGCTCTGTCCACTTTCTTTTGCACCTTCAACCACACCCAATCACCAGGTTCTACCGGTATCACGGTTTCTCCTTCTGTCACTTTCTCAGCTCTTTGGACCTGGTAGATGTCCAGCACAGGACTCTCTCCCAGCTCGTTCAGGGCTGGGCATCGGTCTTCCTGTCAGAGCTCATGAGGGAGAGGAACGTCTTCCCTTCGAGGACCATAGACATCAGTGCCAGAGGAAGAGCCTCCAGCCAGTCGAGCTTGGTCCCATGACATATTTTAGCTATTTTGGACTTGATTGTCCGATTGGCTCTCTCGACTATACCCTGGGACTGTGGGTGATAGACTGCTCCGTGTGCATGTGTGATACCTAAATATCGTTCTACCTCTTGTAGATGTTTGTTTGCAAAATGTGTTCCATTATCAGACCTGATTACCCTTGGTACGCCATATCTTGGGATCAGCTCGTTTTTCAGCCATTTCACAACCGACTTTGCATCCTCTTTTCTTGCAGGATTGCTTCCACCCACCGTGTGTATCTGTCGATCATCACAAGCAGGTATCTGAAGCCTCTCTTCCTGTTTTCTGCACCCATGTCGGTAGTCGATGCAAATTTCTTTAAACGTGCGTCTGGCACTGGGAACTCTCCTTGGGGACATTTATATGGTCGTTTCATACTGAAGTCATTGCAGGTAGGGCATTCATGGTGATAGAGTTTCACCATCTCGGTCATGTAGGGATGCCACCAGAGGATGGAAACTTCCTCTCTTTTTCTCCTGGGGTTCACATGAGAGGGACCATGTGCCTGCCTGATGAGTCCTTGACACAACCTTGCAGGTGCTACTATGCGTCCATCATGTGACCTCCAGAGACCTCTAGCTGTCTGGCTCCCTTGTGTGCCCACTGATTCTGCTCATAAACTCCTGCTTCTTTCTGCATGAGCTTGATGTCCTCGATTCCCAGTTTGGGGAGTTCCGTGCTGCAATGGCTGTCATTTGACTGAAATACCCGGCCGCTTTCTTTGCTGCTCGGTCGGCTGCTTCGTTTTTGCCACTGACGTCGTCAAGTTCTGATGTCCTTTGCACTTCATAACTGCTACTTTACCTGGTAGCAAGATGGCAGCTAGCAATTTCTCCAAGTGGCTTCTGTGCTTCACTGGAGCATTTGCTGTTGTTAAGAAACCTCTTCTCAACCATTGAGGACCATCGACATGGACCGCTCCATGTGCATAGGCTGAATCGGTGTAAATGTTGACTGTTTTTCCTGTTGAGTGTTCCAGTGCTTTTGTTAAAGCTATTATTTCTGCAAGCTGTGCAGATGCTGGTTGTGCAATGACTTCAGATGCAACTGTTGAATGTTCCCTTCCTTGTTGTTGTACGACAGCGTATGCAGCGATGTTGCTTCTTTTCTCCTCTGTGACAGTGTCCATCTGTGAACAGTGTCAACTCCGGACTGTCCAAAGATTCTGCTTCCAAATCCATCCTTACCTTGAGATCTTTTCTCGCGATTTCTGCACAGTTGTGAGGTTCCTTCAAATTCACATTCAATCCACCTGCCATGTTGTTAGGCTCGTAGGAGAAAGTGATGTGTGGCTGTTGTAAGACTTTGAGATCTTATCTTGCCTTGTTGCTGTCATGGAGAATGCGCTTGAGGTCAAATATGCAAGGACACCATGTTCTGTGTTGACCTTGAGCTTGTGACACATAACAATGTGAGCAGTTTTCTCAATTGCTTTCTTCAAGGCCGCCAGGTGCCTTGTGCAACCTGTTTGGCCTTTCTCGATGTGATCTAGCTTCAAGCTGTAGAACATCAGTGACCTTCTCTCCTCCTTGTTCTGAAACAACACAGCAGATACCATCCTTTGTTTCAGAAACATCAAGGTGGAGGGCCTGCTGTAGTCAGGTGTCGAGAGCTTCGATGCTTGACCTACTTCCTGTTTGGTCTTGATGAATGACTCTTCTGCATCCGTGGACCATGTCAGCATGGCTTTCAGATTACGGTTTCCTGCTTCAGTCAGCATGTCTCGGAGTGGTTGTGTGAGAGACGTGAAGTCAGGAATGTAATGGCGGCTGTAGCCTGTTAAGCCAAGGAACGACAACATTTCTTGCACTGTGTTTGGTCTTGCTGCACTCAAGATGGCGGACCTCTGTCCTGCCGATAGAGCACATGAATCTCCTGAGATCAGTCTTCCCAGGAATGTCACTGTCTTTCTTGCAATCTGTGTTTTAGAGCGCTTGACTTTGTAGCCTGCTTTTGACAGCAGCGTTAGCAGGTCTTTGGTCACTCTGGAGGCAGACTGCAGCAGTTGGCGCAGCAAGCAGTATGTCATCCACATACTGTATGAGCACTGTGTCTTCTGGGATGGTGAGGTCTTTGAGGTCTTGTTTCAGGGCTGCATTAAACAATCCGGGCTGTCTCTGTAGCCTTGTGGCATTCTTGAGTAAGTATACTGTCTGCCTTCAAATGTAAAGGCAAACATATCCCTACTGGATTTGTCAAGAGGTAAACAAAAGAAAGCATTCGCTAAATCTATTACCGTGAAGAACTGTTGTTTTGGTGACAGGCAGGATACTGCAATATAGGGGTTGGGCACTTGGATGTTCTGTGGAGCTGTTGCACCGTTGATGGCTCTGAGGTCATGTACCATTCTCCATCCTCTGTTGCCAGCCTTGAACCCGCAATATCGGAGTATTCCAGTTCGACTGTGTGTCGATTAGCACTCCTGCTTCATACAAACCTTTTATCGCCTCCGGATGCCGCCCTTTTGTTCTTGCTGCAGAGGATATTGATAGCCCATATCTCGTCTTGATTTGGCTTCAGAGTCATTACCACATTGTGTTGTTCAGTGTGACCAACATCATAGTCTCCTGTCGACCATATTTGGGGCGGGACGTCTTCTAGCATTTCTTCACTGGCAGGATGGTTGGAATGTTCCCTCCCATGATTTCTGTCAAGGTCAAGTTGTTGGAGCTGTCCTGGTTTGTTATGTCGAGTAAACCTTCTGCATGCCATTGCTGAATATGCTTCCTCAGGGTCTTGTATTCACTCAGTCTGTCCGATTGTCTTACCATATACATAGCAGCATGGAGTGCATTTTCGATCCAAGTGCCTGGAACGTCAGTTGAAGCAGTTCCGGCATTGTTGAGGGGATCAGGTACTGATAGGCTTAATATATGTAAGGATATGTATATGTAGAAGTAAAAAATAAAAAATTCAAGTTCAGAATTTTTCCAAAAACAATTCAAAAATTTTTTTTTTTGCAAAAATTCTAAAATCCAATTATTCTACACTATGTGTCTAAACGTGGGTGCAAAGTGTTGGGAAAATTTCAAATTAGTTAGGGAAAAAATATCATACACTGCAAATGAACAGCGTACACAATTATACAATGTAGTCTCAAATATGGGAAAAAAACTGTTACTTTTATCAAACAGTAATCACAGACTATGCAAAAATCAAACACAGCAATCTCAAGACACTGCACAAATCAGCACAGCTATCTCAGACAATGCAAATTGAACACAGCAATCTCAAGACAATGCAAATAGTTAAGTACAGTAATTGGAAAAAAGACATTATTATTACACAAACATTTAACAACCTACTGTAAATGGGAGAATATTAGTTACTTTAAACAAAACTGCCAATCTAGTACTTTCGCATGAATAGCTGCTGAGAAATTGATTACTCGCAAGCCCCAGGCTCACTGTAATAATGACCACTATTGTTAATCAAATCAATAGTAAACTCGACTATGACTAGAAATATGGAAATAAAACACAATCTATATACAGAGAAAAGTGATGAGAAATCAAATACTCGGAATGCCCTATGGCATTTCTGTATTAATAACCACTATTGTTAATCAAATCAATAGTAAACTCACACTATATCTAGAAATATGAAGATAAAACACACTCTATTTAGAGAGGAAAGTGATGCGAAATCAAATCCTCGTATAACTTATGGTGATACTGTATTAATAACCACTATTGTTAATCAGAATCAATAGTAAACTCACACTTTGTCTAGAAATAAAACAATCAAAATACAGAGAAAAGTGATGAGAAATCAAATACTCGTTTAACTTATGGTGATACTGTATTAATAACCACTATTGTTAATCAGAATCAATAGTAAACTCACACTTTAAAACTGGCAGTAGTACTCAAAGAAAAGAATAAGTCTTTAATTCTAATTTGTCAAAATGTGTTGGTGAAAACAGCATGTAAGCTGGTGTGTCGGATGTCATAAACCACCTGGCTCAGTGACTCTAAAGTTGTTTCTTAAATTTCAACAACAACCACACACGATGGTGCTAAAAGGTTAACCCTTAATCCCTCTACGAAGTATGTATTTCAGAACCTCTAGGAGGCGCTAATCCAAATCGTAATGGCGTCTTTTTACTTATGCTAATGTATCACTCCACGTGTCTTTTTACTTAATGAACAATAAAAATGTATTTCCTAATGGACCTCGGTTTATCTGACTCGCAATTGTTAACCCCACTTACAGTATTTTTAAAATAAAAAATTAGCACGTTGATCTGGTCAGAACGGTTCGTTAATATGTGTATCAGGCTCGCGACCGTCACATCACCATATTAAATTTTGAGTCTACCCGACAGTTATTTAACAAACTTTAGCTTTCTAACGCTATCTGTCTAAATATTAGACTCTAGACCACGTGTCGTCCTTTACGAATTGCTTCAATGTGCCTTGATGGCAGAAACCCAGCTAAAGCTTACGAATTTGCACGCCGCAGCTCAACAAATACCTCCACAATGACTCGTGCAACAAACAACACACATTACGTTTAACGCATACAACAATTAACGTGCAATACAACAAATAAAGCATGCGTGCTACAACATATTATATACACTACACCAATCCACTGCAAATGCTTCTCCGCAGGCTTATGCCCGTCGTTTTTTCACGGTAAAAACAATATTTAATCGAGGGGCTTCACACCACTCCACACGCTAAATTCCTATTCATTAACTATGCAGATTTGACGTAACTGGTTCTGCCTTACCGTATGATATTTGCGCGGTTCGTCTGGAGTGGCGTGAAACCGCCGGGTCCTTTCAAGCCACGAGGTTCCTTTCGAGTCCACGCGGCTCCAACTGTTAAGTATGGTTCGAAACTGCGGTCCGTGCTTGATATAAAAGAGAATCCGAATCTGATGATTACGTTTTAACAATATTTAATGGCAGAAGCATAAGCAGTAGACTGGGGCTACAATCGTAGGCCAAGCGGAGCGTTACGCCACAGACTAAAAGCAACGTTGCAGATAGGGGATGTCTTGTAAGCTTCCGACCGTCTGAGTAGACTGAATCTCACCTCACGCAAGTTTTATCAGTTTCACTTTCACACCTTTCCTCTAAACGTTAGCTCCATTGGTCAGTTCAGCATGCTACGCTCTCGTTGGCTTTACGGCCAGCTAACAGGTAATGAGCCGGGTCAAACGTCATGATCCATGACCCAAGCTACTTCCGGTCACCTGGGCGACGGAAGTCTCACGTGACACTCCTGCTCCAATCAACATCACGGATTTCCGGCTTCCAACTCACGTGGCAACATGTAAACAACAAACTAACTTTCATTCTCATGCAGCATACATATAAACAAACATAAACATACAGGTATTACAAACATATTCATAAACACATTACTTCTGCCATTGACATATGCATAGAGTAGACATTACCTCCATGCTTCATAACACAACAATAACAATATCAATATTCTCCCTAATATTTCTCTAATCATATCTTGCTATATGTATTATTAAAACACAAACGTACTATGTACATGTGCAAAGTCAAAATGAATTATTACAACTTAACACATCAGTAACTTGGCCTGAGAATTACATTGTTCCATGAAAGATTAGATAGTTACATGTTGTGTCCCGTGATGGATACAAACAGTAGTATGCACACACATAAGTACATATATATATATACACAACATGTACATGCATATAAAGTTCAAACAGGTTTCCTGGGGGAAGTCTCTTCTCCTGAGTGCCTTCGATCTCCCTGACCTTGTCGTCACCATGGAAACAGTCACATGACATTTATTTCGCTAGTGACGTCACAGAGCGCCGAACCAGAGTATACATAGAAGTGATCTCCAGCAGTCTGCCAGACCCCTTCCTCTCAGAAGGGGTAGGGAGGGTTCAGAACCCAAGCAGAAGAGGAGGAACGCAACGAATCAATAGTCGCCCCTCTCCCCTGGGCGTGAGGGGTATGTTAATTATACACTGTTCCTGTATTTAAATAGCCAAATAAATAAAATGAATTGTGCATTTCAGGTATGCTTGTGACATCCGTGTCATTCGGTTTGGNACCGGACTCTTGGCAACAGTCCAGCACGGCTTGCAAAGCAGCTCAAGGAGAACCATGGGGAGGAATGGCTGAACCGGTCAGCACACTAGGCTGGGGAGTGTGCTGACTTTGTGGAGCGGCCCAGTCTCCTTCCAGTGGTCTGAACCGTGTCCTGACGGTGCAGGAGGGGCCGTGACTGGACGTGATGGTCTCCAGAGGGTCTGTGTTGGATGAGTACCCTAGAACTCGCAGGAATACAGGACTGCTACCTCTGTAGTATCCTTAAGAGAGGCAGTGGGCCCCGAGGGCCACCAGTATGTACGATTCCGTCAACATACTGTAGCCTCGTGTCGGGTTGAGCTGGCGGGACTCGGGTGGAGTTGGCCGAACTTCATGTTGATCCACATCTCCGGTGGATGATGAATCTCAAAAAACGTGAACGGGTTCTTAGTTTCTCCTCCTGCCCTTTAAGGGGTGGAGGAGTCTAGTCGCTGTGCTCTCGACCCAGAGCCAATGAGCGGTTCAATTGTGTTTAGATTCAAATAGAATAAAATAGAATATAGAATAGAATAGATAGGTAGGTCTTCCTTTATTAGTCCCACAGTGGGGACATTTCAAAATCCCCAAAGTTTAGACTGAATTATTTTGCATGTGTTGCATCTTCAATTTCAAGTACCGTATGTTAAACACGATGTGATTTA
This sequence comes from Liparis tanakae, assembly GCA_036178185.1. NCBI lineage: Eukaryota > Metazoa > Chordata > Actinopteri > Perciformes > Liparidae > Liparis > Liparis tanakae. The sequence continues at coordinate 47,902 of JAYMGU010000089.1, forward strand.
GCATATTTTTAGTACCGATACTTAATTAATGATTTCCAGCAAAGCAGCAGAGGGTTTGTGAATCCCAGAGGAGAGGAGGGCGATAGGCGATTCAGAGCCCACCTACACCCCGCCGAGTTGGGCAGGTCTGGCGGGGGGTACGACTCAGACTCGCCTACGGGAGGAGCGATTCATAGACGGGTGTGTTTATGAATCGCCTACCTCCCATCGGGATGGGACGGTTTGGTGAGAGTCACCTTGTGTGATTACTCCTACACCCCATCCCGGGGGATTGGTCCCGTGGGGTTCTAAATGGAGCCCTATTTATATATATATAGCGTGTTAGCACCATTGTAGCATCAGTAACTTGGCCTGAGAATTACATTGTTCCATGAAAGATTAGATAGTTACATGTTGTGTCCCGTGATGGATACAAACAGTAGTATGCACACACATGAGTACATATATATATATACACAACATGTACATGCATATAAAGTTCAAACAGGTTTCCTGGGGGAAGTCTCTTCTCCTCAGTGCCTTCGATCTCCCTGACCTTGTCGTCACCATGGAAACAGTCACATGACATTTATTTCGCTAGTGACGTCACAGAGCGCCGAACCAGAGTATACATAGAAGTGATCTCCAGCAGTCTGCCAGACCCCTTCTCCTCTCAGAAGGGTAGGGAGGGTTCCTGTGAACCCGCAGAAGGGAGGAGGAACGGCAGTAATCAATCAATGAGTCGCCCCCTCTCTCCTGGGCGTGGGGTATGTTAATTATACACTGTTCCTGTATTTAAATAGCCAAATAAATAAAATTAATTGTGCATTTCAGGTATGCTTGTGACATGCGTGTCATTCGCTGCTTTGGGACCGGACTCTTGGCAACAGTCCAGCACGGCTTGCAAAGCAGCTCAAGGAGAACCATGGGGAGGAATGGCTGAACTGGTCAGCACACTAGGCTGGGGAGTGTGCTGACTTTGTGGAGCGGCCCAGTCTCCTTCCAGTGGTCTGAACCGTGTCCTGACGGTGCAGGAGGGCCGTGACTGGACGTGATGGTCTCCAGAGGGTCTGTGTTGGATGAGTACCCTAGAACTCGCAGGAATACAGGACTGCTACCTCTGTAGTATCCTTAAGAGAGGCAGGGCCCCGAGGGCCACCAGTATGTACGATTCCGTCAACATACTGTAGCCTCGTGTCCGGGTTGAGCTGGCGGGACTCGGGTGGAGTTGGCCGAACTTCACGTTGATCCACATCTCCGTGGATGACGAATCTCAAAAACGTGAACGGGTTCTTAGTTTCTCCTCCTGCCCTTTAAGGGGTGGAGGAGTCTGAGTCGCTGCTCTCGACCCAGAGCCAATGAGCAGTTCAATTGTGTTTAGATTCAAATAGAATAAAATAGAATATAGAATAGAATAGATAGGTAGGTCTTCCTTTATTAGTCCCACAGTGGGGACATTTCAAAATCCCCAAAGTTTAGACTGAATTATTTTGCATGTGTTGCATCTTCAATTTCAAGTACCGTATGTTAAACACGATGTGATTTAGCATATTTTAGTACCGATACTTAATTAATGATTTCCAGCAAAGCAGCAGAGGGTTTGTGAATCCCACAGGAGAGGGAGGCGATAGGCGATTCAAAGCCCACCTACACCCGCCGAGTTGGGCAGGTCTGGCGGGGGTAGACGACTCAGACTCTTTGCCTACGGGAGGAGCGATTCATAGGCAGGTGTGTTTATGAATCGCCTACCTCCCATCGGGATGGGACGGTTTGGTGAGAGTCACCTTGTGTGATTACTCCTACACCCCATCCGGGGATTGGTCCCGTGGGGTTCACAAATGGGGCCCTATTTATATATATATAGCGTGTTAGCACCATTGTAGCATCAGTAACTTGGCCTGAGAATTACATTGTTCCATGAAAGATTAGATACATTCATGTTGTGTCCCGTGATGGATACAAAACAGTAGTATGCACACACATAAGTACATATATATATATACACAACATGTACATGCATATAAAGTTCAAACAGGTTTCCTGGGGAAGTCTCTTCTCCTGAGTGCCTTCGATCTCCCTGACCTTGTCGTCACCATGGAAACAGTCACATGACATTTATTTCGCTAGTGACGTCACAGAGCGCGAACCAGAGTATACATAGAAGTGATCTCCAGCAGTCTGCCAGACCCCTTCTCCTCTCAGAAGGGGTAGGGAGGGTTCCCTGTGAACCAAGAGAAGGGGAGGGAGGAACGCGTGAACGAATCAATGAGTCGCCCCTCTCTCCCTGGGCGTGAGGGTATGTTAATTATACACTGTTCCTGTATTTAAATAGCCAAATAAATAAAATGAATTGTGCATTTCAGGTATGCTTGTGACATCCGTGTCATTCGGCTGCTTTGGGACCGGACTCTTGGCAACAGTCCAGCACGGCTTGCAAAAGCAGCTCAAGGAGAACCATGGGGAGGAATGGTTGAACCGGTCAGCACACTAGGCTGGGGAGTGTGCTGACTTTGTGGAGCGGCCCAGTCTCCTTCCAGTGGTCTGAACCGTGTCCTGACGGTGCAGGAGGGGCCGTGACTGGACGTGATGGTCTCCAGAGGGTCTGTGTTGGATGAGTACCCTAGAACTCGCAGGAATACAGGACTGCTACCTCTGTAGTATCCTTAAGAGAGGCAGTGGGCCCCGAGGGCCACCAGTATGTCGATTCCCCAACATACTGTAGCCTCGTGTCCGGGTTGAGCTGGCGGGACTCGGTGGAGTTGGCCGAACTTTCACGTTGATCCACATCTCCGTGGATGACGAATCTCAAAAACGTGAACGGAGTTCTTAGTTTCTCCTCCTGCCCTTTAAGGGGGTGGAGGAGTCTGAGTCGCTGTTTCTCGACCCAGAGCCAATGAGCGGTTCAATTGTGTTTAGATTCAAATAGAATAAAATAGAATATAGAATAGAATAGATAGGTAGGTCTTCCTTTATTAGTCCCACAGTGGGGACATTTCAAAATCCCCAAAGTTTAGACTGAATTATTTTGCATGTGTTGCATCTTCAATTTCAAGTACCGTATGTTAAACACGATGTGATTTAGCATATTTTTAGTACCGATACTTAATTAATGATTTCAGCAAAGCAGCAGAGGGGTTTAGAATCCCACAGGAGAGGGAGAGGCGATAGGCGATTCAGAGCCCACCTACACCCCGCCGAGTTGGGCAGGTCTGGGGGGGGGTAGACGACTCAGACTCGCCTACGGGAGGAGCGATTCATAGACCGGGGTGTTTATGAATCGCCTCCCTCTCACCGGCATGCGACGGTTTGGTGAGAGCCACCCTGTGTGACTCTCCCTACACCCCATCCAGGGATTGGTCCCGTGGGGTTCACAAATGGGGCCCTATTTATATATATAGCGTGTTAGCACCATTGTAGCATCAGTAACTTGGCCTGAGAATTACATTGTTCCATGAAAGATTAGATAGTTACATGTTGTGTCCCGTGATGGATACAAACAGTAGTATGCACACACATAGTACATATATATATATATACACAACATGTACATGCATATAAAGTTCAAACAGGTTTCCTGGGGAAGTCTCTTCTCCTCAGTGCCTTCGATCTCCCTGACCTTGTCGTCACCATGGAAACAGTCACATGACATTTATTTCGCTAGTGACGTCACAGAGCGCCGAACCAGAGTATACATAGAAGTGATCTCCAGCAGTCTGCCAGACCCTTCTCCTCTCAGAAGGGTAGGGAGGGTTCCCTGTGAACCCGCAGAAGGGGAGGAGGGAACGGCGAACGAATCAATGAGTCGCCCCCCTCTCTCCCTGGGCGTAGGGGTATGTCAATTATACACTGTTCCTGTATTTAAATAGCCAAATAAATAAAATGAATTGTGCATTTCAGGTATGCTTGTGACGTCATTCGGCTGCTTTGGGACCGGACTCTTGGCAACAGTCCAGCACGGCTTGCAAAGCAGCTCAAGGAGAACCATGGGGAGGAATGGCTGAACTGGTCAGCACACTAGGCTGGGGAGTGTGCTGACTTTGTGGAGCGGCCCAGTCTCCTTCCAGTGGTCTGAACCGTGTCCTGACGGTGCAGGAGGGGCCGTGACTGGACATGATGGTCTCCAGAGGGTCTGTGTTGGATGAGTACCCTAGAACTCGCAGGAATACAGGACTGCTACCTCTGTAGTATCCTTAAGAGAGGCAGTGGGCCCCCGAGGGCCACCAGTATGTACGATTCCCGTCAACATACTGTAGCCTCGTGTCCGGGTTGAGCTGGCGGGACTCGGGTGGAGTTGGCCGAACTTCACGTTGATCCACATCTCCGTGGATGACGAATCTCAAAAAACGTGAACGGGTTCTTAGTTTCTCCTCCTGCCCCTTTAAGGGGTGGAGGAGTCTGAGTCGCTTTGCTCTCGACCCAGAGCCAATGAGCGGTTCAATTGTGTTTAGATACAGATAGAATAAAATAGGTCATAGAATAGAATAGATAGGTAGGTCTTCCTTTGTTAGTCCCACAGTGGGGACATTTCAAAAATCCCCAAAGTTTAGACTGAATTATTTTGCATGTGTTGCATCTTCAATTTCAAGTACCGTATGTTAAACATAGTGTGATTTAGCATATTTTTAGTACCGATACTTAATTAATGATTTCCAGCAAAGCAGCAGAGGGGTTTGTGAATCCCACAGAAGGGATAGGCGATTCAGAGCCACCTACACCCCGCCGAAGTTGGGCAGGTTCTGGCGGGGTAGGCGACTCAGACTCCTACGGGAGGAGCGATTCATAGATCGGGTGTGTTTATGAATCGCCTACCTCCCATCGGGATGGGACGGTTTGGTGAGAGTCACCTTGTGTGATTACTCCTACACCCCATCCCGGGATTGGTCCCGTGGGGTCTACAAATGGGGCCCTATTTATATATATATAGCGTGTTAGCACCATTGTAGCATCAGTAACTTGCCTGAGAATTACATTGTTCCATGAAAGATTAGATAGTTACATGTTGTGTCCTGTGATGGATATAAAACAGTAGTATGCACACACATAAGTACATATATATATATACACAACATGTACATGCATATAAAGTTCAAACAGGTTTCCTGGGGAAGTCTCTTCTCCTCAGTGCCTTCGATCTCCTGACCTTGTCGCCACCATGGAAACAGTCACATGACATTTATTTCGCTAGTGACGCCACAGAGCGCTGAACCAGAGTATACATAGAAGTGATCTCCAGCAGTCTGCCAGACCCTTCTCCTCTCAGAAGGGGTAGGAGGGTTCTCAGAACCCGCAGAAGGGGAGGAGGGAACGCTAATCAATGAGTCGCCTCTCTCCCTGGGCGAGGGTATGTTAATTATACACTGTTCCTGTA
>JAYMGU010000090.1:0-47322 GCA_036178185.1 Liparis tanakae
CCCTTTGGGGACCGGACTGTTGGCAACAGTCCAGCACGGCTTCTGCTTGCAAAGCAGCTCAAGGAGAACCATGGGGAGGAATGGTTGAACCGGTCAAAGCACACTAGGCTGGGGAGTGTGTGATTTGGAGTGCCCAGTCTCCTTCCAGTGGTCTGAACCGTGTCCTGACGGTGCAGGAGGGGCCGTGACTGGACGCGACGCGTGATGGTCTCCAGAGGGTCTGTGTTGGATGAGCACCCAGAACTCGCAGGAATACAGGACTGCTACCCTGTAGTATCCTTAAGAGGTGGGGCCCCGAGGGCCACCAGTATGTACGATTCATTCCCGCCAACATACTGTAGCCTCGTGTCCGGGTTGAGCTGGCGGACTGGGTGGAGTTGGCCGAACTTCACGTTGATCCACATCCTGCGACCGTGGATGACGAATCTCAAAAAAACGTGAACGTGAACGGGTTCTTAGTTTCTCCTCCTGCCCTTTAAGGGGGTGGAGGAGTCTGAGTCGCTGTTGCTCGACCCAGAGCCAATGAGCGGTTCAATTGTGTTTAGATTCAAATAGAATAAAATAGAATATAGAATAGAATAGATAGGTAGGTCTTCCTTTATTAGTCCCACAGTGGGGACATTTCAAATCCCCAAAGTTTAGACTGAATTATTTTGCATGTGTTGCATCTTTCACTCTCAAGTACCGTATGTTAAACACGATGTGATTTAGCATATTTTTAGTACCGATACTTAATTAATGATTTCCAGCAAAGCAGCAGAGAGGGGTTTGTGAATCCCACAGGAGAGGAGGGCGATAGGCGATTCAGAGCCCACCTACACCCCGCCGAGGCTGAAAGGCAGGTTGGCGGGGGGTAGATCTCAGACTCGCCACTACTGGGGAGCGATTCATAGACGGGTGTGTTTATGAATCGCCTACCTCCCCCATCGGGATGGGACGGTTTGGTGAGAGTCACCTGTGATTACTTCCTACACCCCATCCCGGGGGATAGGTCCCGGGGGGCGGACAAATGGGACCCAATTTATATAAATACAGCGTGTTAGCACCATGGAAGCATCAGCAACTGGCGCTGAGAAATACATTGATCCATGAAAGATTAGATAGTTACATGTTGTGTCCTGTGATGGATACAAACAGTAGTATGCACACACATAAGTACATATATATATATACACAACATGTACATGCATATAAAGTTCAAACAGGTTTCCTGGGGGAAGTTCTTCTCCTTTCCTCAGTGCCTTCGATCTCCCTGACCTTGTCGTCACCATGGAAACAGTCACATGACATTTATTTCGCTTAGTGACGTCACAGAGCCGAACCAGAGTATACATAGAAGTGATCTCCAGCAGTCTGCCAGACCCTTCTCTCTCAGAAGGGGTAGGAGGGTTCCTTCAGAACCCCAGAAGGGAGAGGAGGGAACGGCGAACGATCAATGAGTCGCCTCTCCCCTGGGCGAGGGGTATGTTAATTATACACTGTTCCTGTATTTAAATAGCCAAATAAATAAAATGAATTGTGCATTTCAGGTATGCTTGTGACGTCATTCGGTGGCTTTGGGCCCGGACTGTTGGCAAAAGTCCAGCCCGGCTTGCAATGCCGCTCAAGGCGAACCATGGGGGAGGAATGTTGAACCGGTCAGCACACACTAGGCTGGGGAGTGTGCTGATTTTGTGGAGCGGCCCAGTCTCCTTCCAGTGGTCTGAACCGTGTCCTGACGGTGCAGGAGGGGCCGTGACTGGACGTGATGGTCTCCAGAGGGTCTGTGTTGGATGAGTACCCTAGAACTCGCAGGAATACAGGACTGCTACCTCTGTAGTATCCTTAAGAGAGGCAGTGGGCCCCCGAGGGCCACCAGTATGTACGATTCCCGCCAACATACTGTAGCCTCGTGTCCGGGTTGAGCTGGCGGGACTCGGGTGGAGTTGGCCGAACTTCACGCTGATCCACATCTCCGTGGATGACGAATCTCAAAAAACGTGAACGGGTTCTTAGTTTCTCCTCCTGCCCCTTTAAGGGGGTGGAGGAGTTCTGAGTCGCTGCTCGACCCAGAGCCAATGAGCGGTTCAATTGTGTTTAGATTCAAATAGAATAAAATAGAATATAGAATAGAATAGATAGGTAGGTCTTCCTTTATTACTCCCACAGTGGGACATTTCAAAATCCCCAAAGTTTAGACTGAATTATTTTGCATGTGTTGCATCTTCAATTTCAAGTACGTATGTTAAACACGATGTGATTTAGCATATTTTTAGTACCGATACTTAATTAATGATTTCCAGCAAAGCAGCAGAGGGGTTTGTGAATCCCACAGGAGAGGAGGGCGATAGGCGATTCAGAGCTCACCCACACCCCGCCGAAGTTGGGCAGGTCTGGCGGGGTAGACGACTCAGACTCGCCACCGGGAGGAGCGATTCATAGACGGGTGTGTTTATGATCGCCTACCTCCCATCGATGGGACGCTTTGGTGAGAGTCACCTTGTGTGATTACTCCTACACCCCATCCGGGGATTGGTCCGTGGGTTCAAATGGGGCCCTATTTATATATATATAGCGTGTTAGCACCATTGTAGCATCAGTAACTTGGCCTGAGAATTACATTGTTCCATGAAAGATTAGATAGTTACATGTTGTGTCCTGATGGATACAAACAGTAGTATGCACACACATAAGTACATATATATATATACACAACATGTACATGCATATAAAGTTCAAACAGGTTTCCTGGGGAAGTCTTCCTCAGTGCCTTCGATCTCCCTGACCTTGTCGTCACCATGGAAACAGTCACATGACATTTATTTCGCTAGTGACGTCACAGAGCCGCCGAACCAGAGTATACATAGAAGTGATCTCCAGCAGTCTGCCAGACTTCTCCTCTCAGAAGGGGTAGGGAGGGTTCCTGTGAACCCGCAGAAGGGAGGAGGGAACGCGAATCAATCAATGAGTCGCCCTCTCTCCCTGGGCGAGGGGTATGTTAATTATACACTGTTCCTGTATTTAAATAGCCAAATAAATAAAATGAATTGTGCATTTCAGGTATGCTTGTGACATCGTGTCATTCGGTTGCTTGGGGACCGGACTGTTGGCAACAGTCCAGCACGGCTTGCAAAGCAGCTCAAGGAGAACCATGGGGAGGAATGGTTGAACCGGTCAGCACACTAGGCTGGGAGTGTGCTGACTTTGTGGAGCCCAGTCTCCTTCCAGTGGTCTGAACCGTGTCCTGACGGTGCAGGAGGGGCCGGACTGGACGTGATGGTCTCCAGAGGGTCTGTGTTGATGAGTACCCTAGAACTCGCAGGAATACAGGACTGCTACCTCTGTAGTATCCTTAAGAGAGGCAGTGGGCCCGAGGGCCACCAGTATGTACGATTCCGCCAACATACTGTAGCCTCGGTCCGGGTTGAGCTGGCGGGACTCGGTGGAGTTGGCCGAACTTCACGCTGATCCACATCTCCGTGGATGACTTAATCTCAAAAAACGTGAACGGAAATTTCTTAGTTTTCTCCTCCTGCCCCCTTTTAAAGGGGGGTGGAGGAGTCTGAGTCGCTGTGCTCTCTAACCCAGAGCCAATGAGGTTCAATTGTGTTTAGATTCAAATAGAATAAAATAGAATATAGAATAGAATAGATAGGTAGGTCTTTCCTTATTAGTCCCACAGTGGGACATTTCAAAATCCCCAAAGTTTAGACTGAATTATTTTGCATGTGTTGCATCTTCAATTTCAAGTACCGATGTTAAACACGATGTGATTAAGCATATTATTAGTACCGATACTTAATTAATCGTTGCCAGCAAAGCGGCAGAGGGCATGGTGAATCCCACAGAAAAGGAGGGCGATAGGCGATTCAGAGCTCACCACCCCCCGAGTTGGGCAGGTCTGGCATGGGGGTAGACGACTCAGACTCGCCTTATTACGGGAGGAGCGACTCATAGAGCGGTGCCTTAATGAATCGCGTACCACCCATCGGGATGGGCCGGTTTGGTGAGAGTCACCTTGTGTGATTATTTCCACACCCCATCCTGGGGATTGGTCCCGTGGGGTTCACAAATGGGGCCCTATTTATATATATATATAGCGTGTTAGCACCATTGTAGCATCAGTAACTTGGCCTGAGAATTACATTGTTCCATGAAAGATTAGATAGTTACATGTTGTGTCCCTGATGGATACAAACAGTAGTATGCACACACATAAGTACATATATATATATACACAACATGTACATGCATATAAAGTTCAAACAGGTTTCCTGGGGAATCTCTTTTCCTCAGTGCTCTTTATCTCTGACCTTGTCGTCACCATGGAAACAGTCACATGACATTTATTTTCGCTAGTGACGTCACAGAGCGCCGAACCAGAGTATACATAGAAGTGATCTCCAGCAGTCTGCCAGACCCCTTTCTCCTCTCAGAAGGGGTAGGGAGGGTTCCCTGTGAACCTGCAGAGGAGGAGGAGGGAACTAATCAATGAGTCGCCCTCTCCCCTGGGCGAGGGGTATGTTAATTATACACTGTTCCTGTATTTAAATAGCCAAATAAATAAAATGAATTGTGCATTTCAGGTATGCTTTGTGACGTCAATTATTGCTTTGGGACCGGACTGTTGGCAACAGTCCAGCACGGCTTGCAAAAGCAGCCCAAGCAGAACCATGGGGAGGAATGGGTGAACGGGTCAGCACACTAGGCTGGGGAGTGTCCTGACCTTGTGGAGCGGCCCAGTCTCCTTCCACTCGTCTGAACCCTCTCCCGACGGACCAGGAGGGGCCATGACTGGACGTGATGGTCTCCAGAGGTCTGTGTTGGATGAGTACCCTAGAACTCGCAGGAATACAGGACTGCTACCTCTGTAGTATCCTTAAGAGGCAGTGGCCCCGAGGGCCACCAGTATGTAATGCATTCCACGGCAACATACTGTAGCCTCAGGTCCGGGTTGAGCTGGCGGGACTCGGGTGGAGTTGGGTCGAAACTTCACGCTGATCCACATCTCCGTGGATGACTTAATCTCAAAAACGTGAACGGGTTCTTAGTTTCTCCTCCTGCCCCTTTAAGGGGGTGGAGGAGTTCGAGTCGCTTGCCTTTACTCCAGAGCCAATGAGCGGTTCAATTGTGTTTAGATTCAAATAGAATAAAATAGAATATAGAATAGAATAGATAGGTAGGTCTTCCTTTATTACTCCCACAGTGGGGACATTTCAAAATCCCCAAAGTTTAGACTGAATTATTTTGCATGTGTTGCATCTTCAATTTCAAGTACCGTATGTTAAACACGATGTGATTTAGCATATTTTTAGTACCGATACTTAATTAATGATTTCGAGCAAAGCCGCAGAGGGGTTTGTGAATCCCACAGGAGAGGAGGCTTACGATTCAAAGCCCACCTACACCGCCGAAGTTGGGCAGCTCTGGCGGGGGGCAGACGACTCAGACTCGCCTACACGGGAGGAGCGATTCATAGACGGGTGTGTTTATGAATCGCCTACTCCCATCGATGGGACGGTTTGGTGAGAGTCACTTGTGTGATTACTCCTACACCCCATCCCGGGATTGGTCCTGTGGGGTTCACAAATGTTATTTATATATATATAGCGTGTTAGCACCAGTACATATATATATATACACAACATGTACATGCATATAAAGTTCAAACAGGTTTCCTGGGGAAGTCTTCTCCTCAGTGCCTTCGATCTCCTGACCTTGTCGTCACCATGGAAACAGTCACATGACATTTATTTTCGCTAGTGACGCCACAGAGCGCTAACCAGAGTATACATAGAAGTGATCTCCAGCAGTCTGCCAGACCCCTTCTCCTCTCAGAAGGGGTAGGAGGGTTCCCCTGAACTCCGAGAAGGGGAGAGGAGGGAACGGCAATCTAATCAATGAGTCGCCCCCTCTCTCCCTATGGGCGAGGGGTATGTTAATTATACACTGTTCCTGTATTTAAATAGCCAAATAAATAAAATGAATTGTGCATTTCAGGTATGCTTGTAGACGTCCGGTGTCATCTGGTTGCTTTGGGACCGGACTGTTGGCAACAGTCCAGCACGGCTTGCAAAGCAGCTCAAGGAGAACCATGGGGAGGAATGGCTGAACCGGTCAGCACACTAGGCTGGGGAGTGTGCTGACTTTGTGGAGCGGCCCAGTCTCCTTCCAGTGGTCTGAACCGTGTCCTGACGGTGCAGGAGGGGCCGTGACTGGACGTGATGGTCTCCAGAGGGTCTGTGTTGGATGAGTACCCTACAACTGCAGGAATACAGGACTGCTACCTGTAGTATCCTTAAGAGAGGCAGGGCCCCTCGAGGGCCACTCTCAGTATGTCACGATTCCCGTCAACATACTGTAGCCTCGTGTCCGGGTTGAGCTGGCGGACTCGGGTGGAGTTGGGCCGAACTTCACGCTGATCCACATCTCCGTGGATGACGAATCTCAAAAAACGTGAACGGGTTCTTAGTTTCTCCTCCTGCCCCTTTAAGGGGTGGAGGAGTTCGAGTCGCGCTGCTCTCGACCCAGAGCCAATGAGCGGTTCAATTGTGTTTAGATTCAAATAGAATAAAATAGAATATAGAATAGAATAGATAGGTAGGTCTTCCTTTATTAGTCCCACAGTGGGGACATTTCAAAATCCCCAAAGTTTAGACTGAATTATTTTGCATGTGTTGCATCTTCGAATTTCAAGTACCGTATGTTAAATGATGTGATTTAGCATATATTTTAGTAATCGATACTTACTTAATGATTTCCAGCAAAGCAGCAGAGGGGTTTGTGAATCCCACAGGAGAGGAGGGCGATAGGCGATTCAGAGCTTCACCCACACCCCGCCGAGTTGGGCAGGTCTGGCGGGGGTAGGACCACTCAGACTTGCCTACACGGAGGAGCGATTCATAGACGGGTGTGTTTATGAATCCTACCTCCCATCGGGATGGGACGGTTTGGTGAGAGTCACCTTGTGTGATTACTCCCACACCTATCCCGGGGATTGGTCCTGTGGGGTTCACAAATGGGGCCCTATTTATATATCTATAGCGTTAGCACCATTGTAGCATCAGTAACTTGGCCTGAGAATTACATTGTTCCATGAAAGATTAGATAGTTACATGTTGTGTCCGTGATGGATACAAACAGTAGTATGCACACACATAAGTACATATATATATATATATACACATGTACATGCATATAAAGTTCAAACAGGTTTCCTGGGGAAGTCTCTTCCTCAGTGCCTTCGATCTCCCTGACCTTGTCGTCACCATGGAAACAGTCACATGCCACGACATTTATTTTCGCTAGTGGTGACGTCACAGAGCGCCGAACCAGAGTATACATAGAAGTGATCTCCAGTCCTGCCAGATTGCTGACCCTTCTCCTCTCAGAAGGGGTAGGGAGGGTTCCCAGAACCCGCAGAAGGGGAGGAGGAACGGCGAATCTAATCAATGAGTCGCCTCTCCCTCCCTCCCGGGGGTATAATTATAATACTGTTCCTGTATTTAAATAGCCAAATAAATAAAATGAATTGTGCATTTCAGGTATGCTTGTGACGTCCGTGTCATTCGGCTGCTTTTGGGACCGGACTGTTGGCAACAGTCCAGCACGGCTTGCAAAGCAGCTCAAGGAGAACCATGGGGAGGAATGGTTGAACCGGTCAGCACACTAGGCTGGGGAGTGTGCTGACTTTGTGGAGCTGCCCAGTCTCTTCCAGTGGTCTGAACCGTGTCCTGACGGTGCAGGAGGGGCCGTGACTGGACGTGATGGTCTCCAGAGGGTCTGTGTTGATGAGTACCCTAGAACTCGCAGGAATACAGGACTGCTACCTCTGTAGTATCCTTAAGAGAGGCAGGCCCCGAGGCCACCAGTATGTCGATTCCCGTCAACATACTGTAGCCTCGTGTCCGGGTTGAGCTGGCGGGACTCGGGTGGAGTTGGGCTGAACTTCACGTTGATCCACATCTCCGGTGGATGACGAATCTCAAAAACGTGAACGGTTCCTTAGTTTCTCCTGCCCCTTTATAAGGGGGGTGGAGGAGTTCTAGTCGCTGCTCTCACCCAGAGCCAATGAGCCTCAATTGTGTTTAGATTCAAATAGAATAAAAATAGAATATAGAATAGAATAGATAGGTAGGTCTTTCCTTATTAGTCCCACAGTGGGGACATTTCAAAATCCCCAAAGTTTAGACTGAATTATTTTGCATGTGTTGCATCTTCAATTTCAAGTACCGTATGTTAAACACGATGTGATTTAGCATATTTTTAGTACCGATACTTAATTAATGATTTCCAGCAAAGCAGCAGAGGGGTTTGTGAATCCACAGGAGTAGGAGGCGATAGGCGATTCAGAGCTCACCTACACCCGAGGGTTGGGCAGGTCTGGCGGGGTAGGACTCAGACTTCGCTTACACGGGAGGAGCGATTCATAGACGGGTGTGTTTATGAATCGCCTACCTCCCATCGGGATGGAACGGGTTGGTGAAAGTCACCTTGTGTGATTACTCCTATACCCCATCCCGGGGGATTGGTCCCGTGGGGTTCACAAATGGGGCCCTATTTATATATCTATAGCGTGTTAGCACCATTGTAGCATCAGTAACTTGGCCTGAGAATTACATTGTTCCATGAAAGATTAGATAGTTACATGTTGTGTCCCGTGATGGATACAAACAGTAGTATGCACACACATGTACATATATATATATACACAACATGTACATGCATATAAAGTTCAAACAGGTTTCCTGGGGAAGTCTCTTCTCCTCAGTGCCTCGATCTCCTGACCTTGTCACCATGGAAACAGTCACATGACATTTATTTCTGGTAGACGCCACAGAGCGCCGAACCAGAGTATACATAAGTGATCTCCAGCAGTCTGCCAGACCCTTCTCTCCTCTCAGAAGGGGTAGGGAGGGTTCCCCAGAACCCAAGAGAAGGGAGGAGGAACGGCGAACTAATCAATGAGTCGCCCCCTCTCTCCCTGGGCGTAGGGGTATGTTAATTATACACTGTTCCTGTATTTAAATAGCCAAATAAATAAAATGAATTGTGCATTTCAGGTATGCTTGTGACGTCGTGTCATTCGCTGCTTTGGGACCGGACTGTTGGCAACAGTCCAGCACGGCTTGCAAAGCAGCTCAAGGAGAACCATGGGGAGGAATGGCTGAACCGGTCAGCACACTAGGCTGGGGAGTGTGCTGACTTTGTGAGCGGCCCAGTCTCCTTCCAGTGGTCTGAACCGTGTCCTGACGGTGCAGGAGGGGCCGTGGACTGGACGTGATGGTCTCCAGAGGGTCTGTGTTGGATGAGTACCCTAGAACTCGCAGGAATACAGGACTGCTACCTGTAGTATCCTTAAGAGAGGCAGTGGGCCCCGAGGCCACCAGTATGTACGATTCCGCCAACATACTGTAGCCTCGTGTCCGGGTTGAGCTGGCGGACTCGGGTGAGTTGGGTCGAACTTCACGTTGATCCACATCTCCGGTGGATGACAGATCTCAAAAACGTGAACGGAGTTCTTAGTTTCTCCTCCTGCCCTTTAAGGGGGTGGAGGAGTCTGAGTCGCTGCTCTCTAATTCCAGAGCCAATGAGCGTTCAATTGTGTTTAGATTCAAATAGAATAAAATAGAATATAGAATAGAATAGATAGGTAGGTCTTCCTTTTATTAGTCCCACAGTGGGGACATTTCAAAATCCCCAAAGTTTAGACTGAATTATTTTGCATGTGTTGCATCTTCAATTTCAAGTACCAGATGTTAAACACTTGTGATTTAGCATATTTTTAAATGACATTTAATTAATGATTTCCAGCAAAGCAGCAGAGGGGTTTGTGAATCCCACAGGAGAGGAGGGCGATAGGCGATTCAGACCTACACCCCGCCGAGTTGGGCAGGTCTGGCGGGGGTAGACTCAGACTCAGCATGACGGGAGGAGCGATTCATAGACGGGTGTGTTTATGAATCGCCTACCTCCCATCGGGATGGGACGGTTGGTGAGAGTCAGCTTGTGTGATTACTCCTACACCCCATCCCGGGGGGTTGGTCCTGTGGGGTTCACAAATGGGGCCCTATTTATATATATATAGCGTGTTAGCACCATTGTAGCATCAGTAACTTGGCCTGAGAATTACATTGTTCCATGAAAGATTAGATAGTTACATGTTGTGTCCCGTGATGGATACAAACAGTAGTATGCACACACATAAGTACATATATATATATATACACAACATGTACATGCATATAAAGTTCAAACAGGTTTCCTGGGGGAAGTCTCTTCTCCTCAGTGCCTTCGATCTCCCTGACCTTGTCGTCACCATGGAAACAGTCACATGACATTTATTTCGCTAGTGACGCCACAGAGCGCCGAACCAGAGTATACATAGAAGTGATCTCCAGCAGTCTGCCAGACCCCTTCTCCTCTCAGAAGGGGTAGGGAGGGTTCCCTGTGAACCCGCAGAAGGGGAGGAGGGAACGGCGAACGAATCAATGAGCCCCCTCTCCCTGGGCGTAGGGGTATGTTAATTATACACTGTTCCTGTATTTAAATAGCCAAATAAATAAAATGAATTGTGCATTTCAGGTATGCTTGTGACATCCGTGTCATTCGGCTGCTTTTGGGACCGGTCTGGTGGCAACAGACCAGCCCGGCTTGCAAAGCAGCCCAAGGAGTACCATGGGGAGGAATGGCTGAACCGGCCAGCACACTAGGCTGGGAGTGTGCTGACTTTGTGGAGCGGGTCTCCTTCCAGTGGTCTGAACCGTGTCCTGACGGTGCAGGAGGGGCCGTGACTGGACGTGATGGTCTCCAGAGGGTCTGTGTTGGATGAGTACCCTAGAACTCGCAGGAATACAGGACTGCTACCTCTGTAGTATCCTTAAGAGAGGCAGTGGGCCCCGAGGGCCACCAGTATGTACGATTCCGTCAACATACTGTAGCCTCGTGTCCGGGCTGAGCTGGCGGGACTCGGGTGGAGTTGGGGCGAACTTCACGTTGATCCACATCTCCGTGGATGACGATCTCAAAAACGTGAGCGGGTTCTTAGTTTCTCCTCCTGCCCTTTAAGGGGTGGAGGAGTCTGAGTCGCTGCTCTCGACCCAGAGCCAATGAGCGGTTCAATTGTGTTTAGATTCAAATAGAATAAAATAGAATATAGAATAGAATAGATGGGTAGGTCTGCCTTTATTAGTCGGAGAGTGGGGACATTTGAAGATCGCCAAAGTTTAGACTGAGTTATTTTGGTTGTGTTGCATCTTCAATTTCAATACAAGTGCATGTTAAACCCGATGTGATTTAGCACATTTTTCGTACCTATACTTAATTAATGATTCCCAGCAAAGCAGCAGAGGGGTCTGTGAATCCCACAGGAGGAGGGCGAGGCGATTCAGAGCCCACCTACACCCCGCCGAGTTGGGCAGGTCTGGCGGGGGTAGACGACTCAGACTTCGCCTACCGGAGGCGATTCATAGACGGTGTGTTTATGAATCGCCTACCTCCCATCGGGATGGGACGGTTTGGTGAGAGTCACCTGTGATTACTCCTACACCCATCCGGGGATTGGTCCCGTGGGGTTCACAAATGGGGCCCTATTTATATATCTATAGCGTGTTAGCACCATTGTAGCATCAGTAACTTGGCCTGAGAATTACATTGTTCCATGAAAGATTAGATAGTTACATGTTGTGTCCCGTGATGGATACAAACAGTAGTATGCACACACATAAGTACATATATATATATACACAACATGTACATGCATATAAAGTTCAAACAGGTTTCCTGGGGAAGTCTCTTCTCCTCAGTGCCTTCGATCTCCCTGACCTTGTCGCCACCATGGAAACAGTCACATGACATTTATTGCTAGTGACGCCACAGAGCGCCTGAACCAGAGTATACATAGAAGTGATCTCCAGCAGTCTGCCAGACCCTTCTCCTCTCAGAAGGGGTAGGAGGGTTCCCTCAGAACCCGCAGAAGGGGAGGAGGAACGCGAACTAATCAATGAGTCGCCCCTCTCTCCCTGGGCGTAGGGGGTTAATTATACACTGTTCCTGTAAATAGCCAAATAAATAAAATGAATTGTGCATTTCAGGTATGCTTGTGACATCCGTGTCATTCGGCTGCTTTGGGACCGGACTGTTGGCAACAGTCCAGCACGGCTTGCAAAGCAGCTCAAGGAGAACCATGGGGAGGAATGGTTGAACCGGTCAGCACACTAGGCTGGGGAGTGCTGACTTTGTGGAGCGGCCCAGTCTCCTTCCAGTGGTCTGAACCGTGTCCTGACGGTGCAGGAGGGCCTGACTGGACGTGATGGTCTCCAGAGGGTCTGTGTTGGATGAGTACCCTAGAACTCGCAGGAGAATACAGGACTGCTACCTCTGTATCCTTAAGAGAGGCAGTGGGCCCCGAGGGCCACCAGTATGTACGATTCCTGGTCAACATACTGTAGCCTCGTGTCCGGGTTGAGCTGGCGGGACTCGGGTGGAGTTGGCCGAACTTCACGTTGATCCACATCTCCGGTGGATGACGAATCTCAAAAAAAACGTGAACGGGTTCTTAGTTTCTCCTCCTGCCCCTTTAAGGGGTGGAGGAGTCTGAGTCGCTGTTTCGACCCAGAGCCAATGAGCGGTTCAATTGTGTTTAGATTCAAATAGAATAAAATAGAATATAGAATAGAATAGATAGGTAGGTCTTCCTTTATTAGTCCCACAGTGGGGACATTTCAAAATCCCCAAAGTTTAGACTGAATTATTTTGCATGTGTTGCATCTTCAATTTCAAGTACCGTATGTTAAACACGATGTGATTTAGCATATTTTAGTACCGATACTTAATTAATGATTTCCAGCAAAGCAGCAGAGGGGTTTGTGAATCCCACAGGAGAGGAGGCGATAGGCGATTCAAAGCCCACCTACACCCCGCCGAGTTGGGCAGGTCTGGCGGGGGTAGACTCAGACTCACGCCTACGGGAGAGCGATTCATAGACGGGTGTGTTTATGAATCGCCTAACTCCCATCGGCATGGGACGGTTTGGTGAGAGTCACCTTGTGTGATTACTCCTACACCCCATCCCGGGGGATTGGTCCCGTGGGGTTCACAAATGGGCCCCTATTTATATATATATAGCGTGTTAGCACCATTGTAGCATCAGTAACTTGGCCTGAGAATTACATTGTTCCATGAAAGATTAGATAGTTACATGTTGTGTCCCGTGATGGATACAAACAGTAGTATGCACACACATACATATATATATATATACACAACATGTACATGCATATAAAGTTCAAACAGGTTTCCTGGGGGAAGTCTCTTCTCCTCAGTGCCTTCGATCTCCCTGACCTTGTCGTCACCATGGAAACAGTCACATGACATTTATTTCGCTAGTGACGTCACAGAGCGCCGAACCAGAGTATACATAGAAGTGATCTCCAGCAGTCTGCCAGATCCCTTCTCCTCTCAGAAGGGGTAGGGAGGGTTCCCTGTGAACCCCAAGAGAAGGGGAGGAGGGAACGGGCAACTAATCAATGAGTCGCCTCTCTCCCTGGGCGAGTAGGGGTATGTCAATTATACACTGTTCCTGTATTTAAATAGCCAAATAAATAAAATGAATTGTGCATTTCAGGTATGCTTGTGACGCGTGTCATTCGGCTGCTTTGGGACCGGACTGTTGGCAACAGTCCAGCACGGCTTGCAAAGCAGCTCAAGAGAACCATGGGGAGGAATGGTTGAACCGGTCAGCACACTAGGCTGGGGAGTGTGATGACTTTTGTGGAGCGGCCCAGTCTCCTTCCAGTGGTCTGGAACCGTGTCCTGACGGTGCAGGAGGGGCCGGACTGGACGTGATGGTCTCCAGAGGGTCTGTGTTGGATGAGTACCCTAGAACTCGCAGGAATACAGGACTGCTACCTCTGTAGTATCCTTAAGAGAGGCAGTGGGCCCCGAGGGCCACCAGTATGTACGATTCCTCACAACATACTGTAGCCTCGTGTCCGGTTGAGCTGGCGGACTCGGGTGGAGTTGGCGAACTTCACGTTGATCCACATCTCCGGTGGATGACGAATCTCAAAAACGTGAACGGGTTCTTAGTTTCTCCTCCTGCCCCTTTAAGGGGGTGGAGGAGTTCGAGTCGCTTGCTCTCGACCCAGAGCCAATGAGCGGTTCAATTATGTTTAGATTCAAATAGAATAAAATAGAATATAGAATAGAATAGATAGGTAGGTCTTCCTTTAATCTAGTAGTTGTCCCACAGTGGGGACATTTCAAAATCCCCAAAGTTTAGACTGAATTATTTTGCATGTGTTGCATCTTCAATTTCAAGTACCGTATGTTAAACACGATGTGATTTAGCATATTTTTAGTACCGATACTTAATTAATGATTTCCAGCAAAGCAGCAGAGGGGTTTGTGAATCCCACAGGAGAGGAGGGCGATAGGCGATTCAGAGCCCACCCACACCCGCCGAGTTGGGCAGGTCTGGCGGGGGTAGGCGACTCAGAACTGACTTCGTCTACGGGAGGAGCGATTCATAGACGGGTGTGTTTATGAATCGCCTACCTCCCATCGGGATGGGACGGTTTGGTGAGAGTCACCTTGTGTGATTATTCTACACCCCATCCCGGGGATTGGTCCTGTGGGGGTTCACAAATGGGCCCTATTTATATATATATAGCGTGTTAGCACCATTGTAGCATCAGTAACTTGGCCTGAGAATTACATTGTTCCATGAAAGATTAGATAGTTACATGTTGTGTCCCGTGATGGATACAAACAGTAGTATGCACACACATAAGTACATATATATATATACACAACATGTACATGCATATAAAGTTCAAACAGGTTTCCTGGGGAAGTCTCTTCTCCTCAGTGCCTTCGATCTCCTGACCTTGTCGCCACCATGGAAACAGTCACATGACATTTATTTCGCTAGTGACGTCACAGAGCCGCCGAACCAGAGTATACATAGAAGTGATCTCCAGCAGTCTGCCAGACCCCTTCTCTCCTCTCAGAAGGGGTAGGGAGGGTTCCTGTGAACCCGCAGAAGGGGAGGAGGGACCGGCGCACGAATCAATGAAGCCCCTCTCTCTGGGCGTAGTCGCCCCCTCATGGNTATGTCAATTATACACTGTTCCTGTATTTAAATAGCCAAATAAATAAAATGAATTGTGCATTTCAGGTATGCTTGTGACGTCATTCGGCTGCTTTGGGACCGGACTGTTGGCAACAGTCCAGCACGGCTTGCAAAGCAGCTCAAGGAGAACCATGGGGAGGAATGGCTGAACCGGTCAGCACACTAGGCTGGGGAGTGTGCTGACTTTGTGGAGCCGCCCAGTCTCCTTCCAGTGGTCTGAACCGTGTCCTGACGGTGCAGGAGGGGCCGTGACTGGACGTGATGGTCTCCAGAGGGTCTGTGTTGGATGAGTACCCTAGAACTCGCAGGAATACAGGACTGCTACCTCTGTAGTATCCTTAAGAGGCAGGCCCCGAGGGCCACCAGTATGTACGATTCCGTCAACATACTGTAGCCTCGTCCGGGTTGAGCTGGCGGACTCGGGTGGAGTTGGCGAACTTCACGTTGATCCACATCTCCGGTGGATGACGAATCTCAAAAACGTGAACGGGTTCTTAGTTTCTCCTCCTGCCCTTTAAGGGGTGGAGGAGTCTGAGTCGCTGTTTCACCCAGAGCCAATGAGCGGTTCAATTGTGTTTAGATTCAAATAGAATAAAATAGAATATAGAATAGAATAGATAGGTAGGTCTTCCTTTATTAGTCCCACAGTGGGGACATTTCAAAATCCCCAAAGTTTAGACTGAATTATTTTGCATGTGTTGCATCTTCAATTTCAAGTACCAGATGTTAAACACGATGTGATTTAGCATATTTTTAGTACCGATACTTAATTAATGATTTTCCAGCAAAGCAGCAGAGGGGTTTGTGAATCCCACAGGAGAGGAGGGCGATAGGCGATTCAGAGCCCACCTACACCCCACGAGTTGGGCAGGTCTGGCGGGGTAGACGACTCAGACTCGCCACACGGGAGGAGCGATTCATAGACGGTGTGTTTATGAATCGCCTACCTCCCATCGGGATGGGACGGTTTGGTGAGAGTCACCTTGTGTGATTACTCCTACACCCCATCCCGGGGATTGGTCCTGTGGGGTTCTAAATGGGGGCCCTATTTATATATATATAGCGTGTTAGCACCATTGTAGCATCAGTAACTTGGCCTGAGAATTACATTGTTCCATGAAAGATTAGATAGTTACATGTTGTGTCCCTGATGGATACAAACAGTAGTATGCACACACATAAGTACATATATATATATACACAACATGTACATGCATATAAAGTTCAAACAGGTTTCCTGGGGAAGTCTCTTCTCCTCAGTGCCTTCGATCTCCCTGACCTTGTCGTCACCATGGAAACAGTCACATGACATTTATTTCGCTAGTGACGTCACAGAGCGCCGAACCAGAGTATACATAGAAGTGATCTCCAGCAGTCTGCCAGACCCTTCTCCTCTCAGAAGGGGTAGGGAGGGTTCCAGAACCCAGAGAAGGGGAGGAGGAACGCGAACGAATCAATGAGTCGCCCCTCTCTCCCTGGGCGTAGGGGTATGTTAATTATACACTGTTGCTGTATTTAAATAGCCAAATAAATAAAATGAATTGTGCATTTCAGGTATGCTTGTGACGTCCGTGTCATTCGCTGCTTTGGGACCGGACTCTTGGCAACAGTCCAGCACGGCTTGCAAAGCAGCTCAAGGAGAACCATGGGGAGGAATGGTTGAACTGGTCAGCACACTAGGCTGGGAGTGTGCTGACTTTGTGAGCGGCCCAGTCTCCTTCCAGTGGTCTGAACCGTGTCCTGACGGTGCAGGAGGGGCCGTGACTGGACGTGATGGTCTCCAGAGGGTCTGTGTTGGATGAGTACCCTAGAACTCGCAGGAATACAGGACTGCTACCTCTGTAGTATCCTTAAGAGAAGCAGTGGGCCCCCGAGGGCCACCAGTATGTACGATTCCCGTCAACATACTGTAGCCTCGTGTCGGGTTGAGCTGGCGGACTCGTGGAGTTGGCCGAACTTCACGTTGATCCACATCTCCGTGGATGACGAATCTCAAAAACGTGAACGGGTTCTTAGTTTCTCCTCCTGCCCCTTTAAGGGGTGGAGGAGTCTGAGTCGCTGTTTCTACCCAGAGCCAATGAGCGGTTCAATTGTGTTTAGATTCAAATAGAATAAAATAGAATATAGAATAGAATAGATAGGTAGGTCTTCCTTTATTAGTCCCACAGTGGGGACATTTCAAAATCCCCAAAGTTTAGACTGAATTATTTTGCATGTGTTGCATCTTCAATTTCAAGTACCGGCACTTATGTTAAACACGATGTGATTTAGCATATTTTTAGTACCGATACTTAATTAATGATTTCCAGCAAAGCAGCAGAGGGTTGTGAATCCCACAGGAGAGGCGATAGGCGATTCAGAGCCACCCACCCCCCGCCGAGTGTTGGGCAGGTCTGGCGGGGGTAGACGACTCAGACTCGCCTACGGGAGGAGCGATTCATAGACGGGTGTGTTTATGAATCGCCTACCTCCCATCGGGATGGGACGGTTTGGTGAGAGTCACCTTGTGTGATTACTCCTACACCCCATCCCGGGGGATTGGTCCCGTGGGGTTCACAAATGGGGCCCTATTTATATATCTATAGCGTGTTAGCACCATTGTAGCATCAGTAACTTGGCCTGAGAATTACATTGTTCCATGAAAGATTAGATAGTTACATGTTGTGTCCCGTGATGGATACAAACAGTAGTATGCACACACATAAGTACATATATATATATACACAACATGTACATGCATATAAAGTTCAAACAGGTTTCTGGGGAAGTCTCTTCTCTCAGTGCCTTCGATCTCCTGACCTTGTCGCCACCATGGAAACAGTCACATGACATTTATTTCGCTAGTGACGCCGAGCGCCAACCAGAGTATACATAGAAGTGATCTCCAGCAGTCTGCCAGACCCTTCTCCTCTCAGAAGGGGTAGGGAGGGTTCCCTGAAACCGCAGAAGGGGAGGAGGAACCGAACGAATCAATGAGTCCCCCCTCCCCTGGGCGTAGGGGTATTTAATTATACACTGTTCCTGTATTTAAATAGCCAAATAAATAAAATGAATTGTGCATTTCAGGTATGCTTGTGACATCCGTGTCAATCGTCAATCGCTGCTGCTTTGGGACCGGACTCTTGGCAACAGTCCAGCACGGCTTGCAAAGCAGCTCAAGGAAAACCATGGGGAGGAATGACAGAACCGGGCAGCACACGAAGCTGGGGAGTGTGCTGACTTTGTGGAGCGGCCCAGTCTCCTTCCAGTGGTCTGAACCGTGTCCTGACGGTGCAGGAGGGGCCGTGACTGGACGTGATGGTCTCCAGAGGGTCTGTGTTGGATGAGTACCCTAGAACTCGCAGGAATACAGGACTGCTACCTCTGTAGTATCCTTAAGAGAGGCAGTGGGCCCCCGAGGGCCACCAGTATGTACGATTCCCGTCAACATACTGTAGTCCGGGTTGAGCTGGCGGGACTCGGGTGGAGTTGGCCAAACTTCACGATGATCCGCATCTCCGTGGGATGACAATCTCAAAACGTGAACGGTTCTTAGTTTCTCCTCCTGCCCCTTTAAGGGGGAGGAGTCTGAGCTGCTCTCGACCCAGAGCCAATGAGCGGTTCAATTGTGTTTAGATTCAAATAGAATAAAATAGAATATAGAATAGAATAGATAGGTAGGTCTTCCTTTGTTAGTCCCACAGTGGGGACATTTCAAAATCCCCAAAGTTTAGACTGAATTATTTTGCATGTGTTGCATCTTCAATTTCAAGTACTACTGTATGTTAAACACGATGTGATTTAGCATATTTTTAGTACCGATACTTAATTAATGATTTCCAGCAAAGCAGCAGAGGGGTTTGTGAATCCCACAGGGAGGAGGGCGATAGGCGATTCAGAGCTCACCTACACCCCGCCGAGTTGGCAGCAGTCTGGCGGGGGTAGACGACCACTCAGACTTCCTTACGGGAGGAGCGATTCATAGATAGACGGGTGTGTTTATGAATCGCCTACCTCCCATCGGGATGGGACGGTTTGGTGAGAGTCACCTTGTGTGATTACTCCTACACCCCATCCCGGGGATTGGTCCCGTGGGGGTTCACAAATGGGGCCCTATTTATATATCTATAGCGTGTTAGCACCATTGTAGCATCAGTAACTTGGCCTGAGAATTACATTGTTCCATGAAAGATTAGATAGTTACATGTTGTGTCCCGTGATGGATACAAACAGTAGTATGCACACACATAAGTACATATATATATATACACAACATGTACATGCATATAAAGTTCAAACAGGTTTCCTGGGAAGTCTCTTCTCCTCAGTGCCTTCGATCTCCTGACCTTGTCGTCACCATGGAACCAGTCACATGACATTTATTTCGCCACTCACGTCTCAGATCGCCGAACCAGAGTATACATAGAAGTGACCTCCAGCAGTCTGCCAGACCCCTTCTCCTCTCAGAAGGGGTAGGGAGGTTCCCTGAACCCGCAGAAGGGGAGGAGGGAACGGCGAACGAATCAATGAGTCGCCCCCCTCTCTCCCTGGGCGTAGGGGTATGTTAATTATACACTGTTCCTGTATTTAAATAGCCAAATAAATAAAATGAATTGTGCATTTCAGGTATGCTTGTGACGTCCGTGTCATTCGGCTGCTTTGGGACCGGACTGTTGGCAACAGTCCAGCACGGCTTGCAAAGCAGCTCAAGGAGAACCATGGGGAGGAATGGCTGAACTGGTCAGCACACTAGGCTGGGGAGTGTGCTGACTTTGTGGAGCGGCCCAGTCTCCTTCCAGTGGTCTGAACGGGTGTGATTTAGCATATTTTTAGTACCGATACTTAATTAATGATTTCCAGCAAAGCAGCAGAGGGGTTTGTGAATCCCACAGGAGAGGAGGGCGATAGGCGATTCAGAGCCCACCTACACCCCGCCGAGTTGGGCAGGTCTGGCGGGGGGTAGACGACGACTCAGGCTTACACGGAGGAGCGATTCATAGACGGGTGTGTTTATGAATCGCCTACCTCCCATCGGGATGGGACGGTTTGGTGAGAGTCACCTTGTGTGATTACTCCTACACCCCATCCCGGGGGATTGGTCCCGTGGGGTTCACAAATGGGGCCCTATTTATATATATATAGCGTGTTAGCACCATTGTAGCATCAGTAACTTGGCCTGAGAATTACATTGTTCCATGAAAGATTAGATAGTTACATGTTGTGTCCGTGATGGATACAAACAGTAGTATGCACACACATAAGTACATATATATATATACACAACATGTACATGCATATAAAGTTCAAACAGGTTTCCTGGGGAAGTCTTTCTCCTCAGTGCCTTCGATCTCCTGACCTTGTCGTCACCATGGAAACAGTCACATGACATTTATTTTGCTAGTGACGTCACAGAGCCGAACCAGAGTATACATAGAAGTGATCTCCAGCAGTCTGCCAGACCCTTCTCCTCTCAGAAGGGGTAGGGAGGGTTCCCTGTGAACCCAGAAGGGGGAGGAGGAACGCGACAATCAATGAGTGCCCCCTCTCTCCCTGGGCGTAGGGGTATGTTAATTATACACTGTTCCTGTATTTAAATAGCCAAATAAATAAAATTAATTGTGCATTTCAGGTATGCTTGTGACATCCGTGTCAATCGGCTGCTTTGGGACCGGACTCTTGGCAACAGTCCAGCACGGCTTGCAAAGCAGCTCAAGGAGAACCATGGGGAGGAATGGCTGAACTGGTCAGCACACTAGGCTGGGGAGTGTGCTGACTTTGTGGAGCGGCCCAGTCTCCTTCCAGTGGTCTGAACCGTGTCCTGACGGTGCAGGAGGGGCCGTGACTGGACGTGATGGTCTCCAGAGGGTCTGTGTTGGATGAGTACCCTAGAACTCGCAGGAATACAGGACTGCTACCTCTGTAGTATCCTTAAGAGAGGCAGTGGGCCCCCGAGGGCCACCAGTATGTACGATTCCGTCAACATACTGTAGCCTCGTGTCCGGGTTGAGCTGGCGGGACTCGGGTGGAGTTGGCCGAACTTCACGTTGATCCACATCTCCGGTGGATGACGAATCTCAAAAAACGTGAACGGTTCTTAGTTTCTCCTCCTGCCCCTTTAAGGGGTGGAGGAGTTCGAGTCGCTTGCTCTCGACCCAGAGCCAATGAGCGGTTCAATTGTGTTTAGATTCAAATAGAATAAAATAGAATATAGAATAGAATAGTAGGTCTTCCTTTATTAGTCCCACAGTGGGGACATTTCAAAATCCCCAAAGTTTAGACTGAATTATTTTGCATGTGTTGCATCTTCAATTTCAAGTACCGTATGTTAAACACGATGTGATTTAGCATATTTTTAGTACCGATACTTAATTAATGATTTCCAGCAAAGCAGCAGAGGGTTGTGAATCCCACAGGAGAGAGGGCGATAGGCGATTCAGAGCCCACCTACACCCCGCCGAGTTGGGCAGGTCTGGCGGGGGTAGACGACTCAGACTCGCCTACGGGAGGAGCGATTCATAGACGGGTGTGTTTATGAATCGCCTACCTCCCATCGGGATGGGACGGTTTGGTGAGAGTCACCTTGTGTGATTACTCCTACACCCCATCCCGGGGGATTGGTCCTGTGGGGTTCACAAATGGGGCCCTATTTATATATATATAGCGTGTTAGCACCATTGTAGCATCAGTAACTTGGCCTGAGAATTACATTGTTCCATGAAAGATTAGATAGTTACATGTTGTGTCCCGTGATGGATACAAACAGTAGTATGCACACACATAAGTACATATATATATATACACAACATGTACATGCATATAAAGTTCAAACAGGTTTCCTGGGGGAAGTCTCTTCTCCTCAGTGCCTTCGATCTCCCTGACCTTGTCGTCACCATGGAAACAGTCACATGACATTTATTTCGCTAGTGACGTCACAGAGCCCCGAACCAGAGTATACATAGAAGTGATCTCCAGCAGTCCGCCAGACCCTTCTCCTCTCAGAAGGGGTAGGGAGGGTTCCTGTGAACCCGCAGAAGGGGAGGAGGGAACGGCGAACGAATCAATGAGTCGCCCCCCTCTCTCCCTGGGCGTAGGGGTAGGCGATTCTGTGAATCAGCTACTCCTCTCCCGGTGTGGGGCAGTTTAGGTGAGATTCACCTTAAATCGCTTCCACTCTCTCCCAATAGGGGGGCTCTGTGGGATCGAAAGGGGGGGTGCGGTTGGGTGTAACGTGCAAAAAAGTGTAACGTGGGACTTTTTAACCCGGGTGGGACATAGAGATTCCTCTGAATGGACCTAGCTCCCATTCACACCTGGGCCTATGCAAAATAAATATTACTGAATATTTCAAGGTGTAGCGGCCATCTTACCTGGTTCACCATCTGGGAACTATGGCATTGCAGAAGATGCTGTGAGTACTATGCAGCTTATTGTATTGGTCTTGTTTTATTACAAGTCACATTTTGTGTTGCCTTTATTTTGCATAGATGTAATTATCGTGTGTTGTCGTCTTCCAAACAGGGTGAGCCTGGAGGAGTTCAGCTAGCCGCTGCTGGGGCTGCAGCTTCATTCTGGTTGCCGTCGGAGATGAGAAAGACCCCCCTCCTTGTCACCTTTTTCACCCCTCATGAGTTTGCAGGTATGACTAACCAGGCCCGACTCTGCTCAGCTTAGCTTTTTTTTTTCATAGTACATTAATGTTGAAAGTATCTCATTTATCCTAAATTGCCAAAACTGCAACATCGATTGCGTTTTGGAGGAATAAGTTAAAGAGCTTACAGCACCTGGTATTCCCAGGCGGTCTCCCATCCAAGTACTAACCAGGCCCGACTCTGCTTAGCTTCCTAGATCTGAAGAGATCGGGCGTCACCAGACTGGTGTGGCCGTAGGCAATACTTGCTGCCACACTTTGCTTTTTTAAATCTATCAATTTTTATTTTTTTGTTCATAGTACATTCATGTTGAAAGTATCTCATTTATCCTCAAATGATAAAACTGCAACGTCGACTGCGTTTTGGAGGAATAAGTTAAAGAGCTTACAGCACCTGGTATTCCCAGGCGGTCTCCCATCCAAGTACTAACCAGGCCCGACTCTACTTAGCTTCAGAGCTTTTTTAAATCTATCAATATGTTATTTTTTCATTTCATAATACATTCATTAAGGAAGTTAATTGATTTGCAAAAAAGTGTAACGTGGGACTTTCTAACCCGGGTGGGACATAGAGATTCCTCTGAATGGGCCTCGCTCCCATTCACACCTGGGCCTATGCAAAATAAATATTACTGAATATTTCAAGGTGTAGCGGCCATCTTACCTGGTTCACCATCTGGGAACTATGGCATTGCAGAAGATGCTGTGAGTACTATGCAGCTTATTGTATTGGTCTTGTTTTATTACAAGTCACATTTTGTGTTGCCTTTATTTTGCATAGATGTAATTATCGTGTTGTCGTCTTCCAAACAGGGTGAGCCTGGAGGAGTTCAGCTAGCCGCTGCTGGGGCTGCAGCTTCATTCTGGTTGCCGGAGATGAGAAAGACCCTCCTTGTCACCTTTTTTTCACCCCTCATGAGTTTGCAGGTATGACTAACCAGGCCCGACTCTGCTCAGCTTAGCTTTTTTTTTTTCATAGTACATTAATGTTGAAAGTATCTCATTTATCCTAAATTGACAAAACTGCAACATCGATTGCTTTTGGGGGAATAAGTTAAAGAGCTTACAGCACCTGGTATTCCCAGGCGGTCTCCCATCCAAGTACTAACCAGGCCCGACTCTGCTTAGCTTCCTAGATCTGAAGAGATCGGCGTCACCAGACTGGTGTGGCCGTAAAATACTTGCTGCCACACTTTGCTTTTTTAAATCTATCAATATTTATTTTTTTGTTCATAGTACATTCATGTTGAAAGTATCTCATTTATCCTCAAATGATAAAACTGCAACGTCGACTGCGTTTTGGAGGAATAAGTTAAAGAGCTTACAGCACCTGGTATTCCCAGGCGGTCTCCCATCCAAGTACTAACCAGGCCCGACTCTACTTAGCTTCAGAGCTTTTTTAAATCTATCAATATGTTATTTTTTCATTTCATAATACATTCATTAAGGAAGTTAATTGATTTGCAAAAAAGTGTAACGTGGGACTTTCTAACCCGGGTGGGACATAGAGATTCCTCTGAATGGGCCTCGCTCCCATTCACACCTGGGCCTATGCAAAATAAATATTACTGAATATTTCAAGGTGTAGCGGCCATCTTACCTGGTTCACCATCACCTTTCAAGGTGTTGTAAGCATTCTATTAATACTATATATATACATCTATGTAACTATTCTATTAATACGTCACAGCAGAGGACCCCCCCCCCCCCCTCCTCGTCACCTTTTTCATCCCTCATGAGTTTGCAGGTATGAGGTAGGTATTCCTTTATTATTCCCCACAGTGGGGACATTTCAAAATCCCAAAAGTTTAGAATGAATTATTTTGTATGTGTTGCATCTTCAATTTCACTCTGATTCTTCTTTCAGTTTTGTAAATCAGGCTTTGGTGGGTCAAAGTTGGCCTCACTAAAGCCACATTTAGTGGCTAGGAGGACCCACAGCCCTTCTTCTCCTCCTCCTTTCATGTCCTCTGTGAGGACACCCAGCCGCCGTACTGGGAACTATGGCATTGCAGAAGATGCTGTGAGTATTATGCAGCTTTGTTTGTTGCAAAGTAAAAACGCAAATGTACCTTGTAGATATTTTCAATATGGTTCCTAATATGGACACCACGACACGTTCATTGGATGTATAAATATACATGGCAATAAAGTTTCTGATTGTGATTTTGATTATTTTGTTATCGGTGCCTTGTCAGTCTTGGTAATTTCTCTATTACATTTTTAAATAAGCAACCGCAGTGTTATACAAATTATAATAATGATATTAATTAATTAAATTCCCAGTTTCCCCCTCATTTTTCAGTCACATTGTCTTCCCTTGCAACTACATCTATGTATAATGGTACATCAATTACCTTCTGTTCTGGTACACAATCAGTAAAGATAACAGTTGTTTGACTTCATTTGAATACAATTGGAAACAATTTTTCTGTGCAGAGTTGTTGCTGTTATTATATTTATATTTCCACCTCATTCTGCTGTTTCTTGGACGAACATGAACACTGTGTATGAGGACACACAGAGTAAAGGGTTCACCGTTATACCACTAGATGGCAGTATACATGTTATTGATACATATGTATTTAATGCCGTTTATTTCCTCTGATATGTAATGTTCATGGTCAATTTCCAGCATAGTTGTATAAATCATGTATTTACTTGTTTTATTTGGGTCATTTTGGAACTAAACATTCCTACATGGAAAAGTGAGGATATGATGATCATGAGGCAATACATATTGACAATTAAAAAATATATACACAGTTGATTTCTTCTTATTAAGCAGCCTTCAGTTTACACTAAGAAACAGCACCACCTGTGCTTCACCTGTAACCTTCATTAATACATCATCATTACATCAACGGTTAACGGAGACAATTTTTTTGTTTTATGTTTATATGTATGTGTGTGTGCGTGTGTGTGTTTATGTGTATGCATGTGTATGTATTTATGTATTTGTGTGTATATGTATATACTATATATGTGTGCGTATATGTATGTATGTGTATGTATATGTGTGTATGTATATGTATGTATGTGTGTGTGTATATATATATATATATATATATATATATATATATATATATATATATATATATATATATATATATGATTCTTTGAAATAAGTTTTTTCGAGAAATCATAGGTTAGGGCCCTTATAAGCTCGTTCGCTTCAGCCCCGACCCTTTCGGTCAGCCACTTTCTTCTTTTGTTGAATTATGATTGTTGTATATTTTGCTGATCGGAATAAACTAAATCATCATCAACATGTAACCTGTTCTGTTGTGACTCTGCTTGTCTTAGCCCTCTGACTACTTCACATCATCATCATGTAGTCCTAAAATAGCTAGCTAGATACACAGATGGTAGATAACTAAAATAGCTAGCTAGATACACAGATGGACATATATATATATATATATATATATATATATATATATATATATATATATATATATATATATATGTCCATCTGTGTATCTAGCTAGCTATTTTATCTATCTATCTAGCTAAACTGCAGCTCCTCCATTCTGATCATAAAAGTGATTACTTCCGCTGTCCGGGCACTTTAATGGAGCTTGCTACTGAGTCGTCGGAGACTCGTCACTGCGCAGACATGCCGCAGACGCGCTTGGCTGACCCTCCGTCCGCTGGCACTTTTTGACTAGCTGTAGTACTTTTTGACTAGCAGTGGCACTTTTTGACTAGCTGCGGCATCTGCTGGCAAGTGCTGGCAACTGCTTGCGAGTGCCACTGAGTAGCTGCGGCACCTACTTGCAAGTGTCACTGAGTGCCAATGCTTAAACTTTAGACTAATAGTGGCATCTCCTCAAAGTAGAATTTCATGGAGGTATAACAGTATGACATGGTTAAAAAAATTAATTATACATATATATATATATATATATATATATATATATATATATATATATATATATATATGTTTGTTATTAAAGAAAGGCGGGTACATTATACATATCATGGTCTATAAGTGAAACGTAGTAGCAAAACAATATTCAATATAGTAAAGCAGTATTGCACAGCAATATCTTATTGCATATTGTAAGTAAGTCTACAAAAATAAATTATCTATTTAGTTGTACACTTAGGCAATGAAGAAAAAACCTGCAGCTCCTCCATTCTATGATCATAAAACTGAATAACGGCAGCTGATCTGTCGTAACAACAATGGCTGTTCCACCCACAGCTTCTATTGTCGCTAAATTGTCGCTGAGTACTGGCACCGAGGGGCACTTGCCACAGACTTTCCAGTGAGTTGCCAGTGAGTTGTCGGCACCGCGCGGCACTTGCCAGTGAGTTGCCGGTGCCAGTGATTACACTCGCCCTCTCTCCGTCGTCCTCCACATCAGAGATCCGTTGTTCGGCTGGATCTAATATTTCGTCATCTGCTTTGTCAGGGTCACGCTCGTTAGCCATACTGTCTACCTGTATATTGCTAGCTTCCTCAGCCTCCAAATGTTTGCCGTCCTTGTTGCGCTTTCCTTCTGTCTTTCCTTGTCTTTTTCTTTAACATTTGTTCCTGACATTTCAGTTCAAGGTACTCTTATACACGTGTTGCGTGACTCTGGGCAAATTGTGATAAGTATTGTAGGATTAAATTACATTCCAGCAGTAGAGCTTAAAATTTGCGACCTCCTACAGAGCTGCCAACTCTCACGGTTTCGCCGTGTGACACACGCTTTTGCATGTTTTTACACGCTCTCACGCCACACAACTCACGGCAAAAGAAATTCTGATTTGGGCCGAAGCTCCTTTTCAAACTCCGCGACGATAGATGGCGCTAAGGAGCGCATCTGTAAACCTGTTCGCTGCATACACATCCTATTTACCCCAAAGAGTCCCGAAGTTAGCAGCAGAAGAAGATTTTTTCAAACAGACACAGCGAGCAGAGACTACGGTAGGGCAGGGCTCTTAAGTGTCACACATTGAGAGTGACAGTCACGCATTTCGGTCTTAAGTCACGCACTCCCGCCACACATCGTATTTATCACGCTGAAAAACCTCTCGGCTATTTAATGTTTTAATGTGCCGCAGCGCCAACATGAACTGGCCGCGCTGACCTCACGGTGGAGAAATCAAACGCTCCCCTGGAGGTCTGCTGCGCGGTGCCACTTATCAGCCAATCAAAAAGAAGAGCTGGGCTACACAATAGCCAATCAGAAAAAAACCTATCTGTTGTATCTGGGTACGATTTCATCCAGCAATCAATGAAAATAAAGCATCAGTCACTCTTTACCTGTCTTTAGAACCTGAGAGCTGTTAATGACATGTGGTTCAACTAAGTACTCACTCTCCTAAACTTTACATCTTTAAATAAATAATGTGTTGTGATTGTGTGTGTTGATGTAAACTCAGCTGTCATAACAAGCAGGAGAGCACCTTGTTAACCTCTCGGTATACTGCATGCTCAAAACATCATAGAATTGTTTATTATTCGCTGCCCACATAGCATTTATCTTTTTATTTGCAGGCCTAGGAAAAGGACCCTCTCAAATCTTTTCAAAACAATACTTTGAACAAGTAAGATGTATTCTAAATAATTTAACATTAAGACAGGACATTTTTGCAATAGAATTAGACATGTTTTTGTAAATGAGAGTAGAGTTATTAAAAACATTTTAATTCTTTAAGGTAGCAAAGATGCCTCGTAAAAGACCTTTGCCAGACCAGAATGCAGGTACAACATGGGTACAACGCCAAATGAATTCAAATTTCCTGATATTTGAGCCACCACCGCGCGTGGCTGCGTGCGTGTCAACATTTTGGTCACCCCCGACAAAATCTCACTCCAAGGTTTTTTGAAAAGTTGGCAGCTCTAATCCTAGTACCTCGCAATAACTGGAACCTTCACTCAAACTGCTTATTAGCTAGTTGTACGCTTGTGTTTTCACCGAGAGTCCAAGTTAAACACGCGCCAAGTCGCTAGCTAAAGTACGGGTTAAAAGATATTACAAGCTAGCTAGATTGCATTATCACTTCAACATTACTTAAGCATATTTCCTCTATTCTGTGATTGTCTTTACTGTATTAAAAAAATATATGAGTGAACAATTTACAGACTAGATAAATGATGCTTCAGTGAAGTTTAAGAGCTAATTCAATTTAGCTAGCTTGGATTGTACACTTGTACACTTTACTTTTTAGCTAGCCACTTTCTGAGTCTGGACCTGAGTGTCTTTACTGGTTCAGACGTATTAGCAATACAATAACTATAAAAATAAGTATGTATCACGCAGATTGACTCAAAGTTCAATATCATATTGTACGCTGTTGGATTATTGATACTGATTCATAAAAATATGAGCTGTATTTAAATGTAGCATGCTGTGCAGTTGAAAGCAATTCATCACGTCCTATGTATTGTTGGGTATCATTGTTCACTCTTTAAAATGCTTTTTGTTTTATAAAAGTATCGAGTAGTTGTGGAAAATGTAAAATGTTTCTCTGCAAAGTGTAGCTGTCATATACAGTAAGTACTGAAGTCAAGGGTCAGCAGCCCTGCTCCTCCTTCATCCCCTTGTATTATACATTCAGATTGTGTAATAAATCTACTTTCCCTTACCGATGTAGATAATGTGTAGATAATGTGTAAAAAGTGTAATCTTAAAGATCACTGCCGTCACATCACAGGTCACTTGCACCCTTGACATTTTCGCAGTTTGAAGCATACAAGAATCCCCACAAGAGGTGAACATTTGAACCACAGCTAATACATTGAAATAGTTTTTGCTGCTTGCATGACGTCAGCTATTACAGGACACAGTAGTTTGTTTTTAACATTTATTTGTATTAAAATGGGAATCAGCTCACAATCCTGTCCAGGAGACTCTGACAATTCTTCAAACATTACAGCCTCAGAGAAGGTATCCAGCACCTCCTCTGAGTTAGTGTTCTCTCTCTATCTCTTACACACACACATATGAAGTACTATACCAAATGATAGTTGAGGTGAGCAATAAGACATGTTTGATGGGGCTAGTTGGATCCCTGTTTAGTATTGAGTTCCAGTGGTCTAGTGGTCTGCCGTTACTAAAAATGATTACTTCTATGTAATAGATACCAGTGTCTTACACCTCATCATTGTGAACTCTGTAGTTGGTTGCAGTGGACATTTGTATAATCAACACTTGTGTTTGTTTGACCAGAGCCAAGAGGTAAATTAAATGATGTACGTATTTTGTTCCCCTGCTGACAGCTTGTTAATATCCACCGAAATGTTAGTGCTGGCCGCTGCTTCCGCGGACCTCTGACACGGACGGACCAAACAAACGATGCTGGCCGCTGCTTCCGTCGGGCCTCTGACACGGAGGGACCAAACAAACGATGCTGGCTGCTTCCGTCGGACCTCTGACACGGACGGGCCAAACAAACGATGCTGGCTGCTTCCGCGGACCTCCGACACGGACGGACCAAACAAACCATGCTGGCCGTTGCTCCCGACGGACCTCTGACACGGACGGACCAAACAAACGCACGCGCTTTGAACAACGCCTCGCCAAGCCCAGCCAGAAGAAGTCCGCGTCGCAGTGACTCCGAGTCAACAGGAACCGCCACGAAGTCAACATGAAGCCAAGGAGAATCTCGACGTCGCGTGTCTCAAACTGCTTTCACCCGTAAGTCGTGTGAGCTTCTTCTAGCGCCAACCGGGGATCTCAGCAGACTTCCGCCAGGAAACTCGCGCTATGAGGTTGAGTTGTTATGACAAGTCGCTCCGTCTTCTGTTGAGCTCACAATACGGTCTGACATAGTTTATTAATATTCTGTGAAGATGGATCGAGATGTGGTTTACGACGTGAACTCAGGAGTCCACAGGTGTTGCTCCTCTGCTGGGAAGTCAGTCCTCAGCTGATTATTAATTATTACAATAGTTGCTCTGATCGATTACTTTGTCAATCATTGCAGATCTTTTTGAAATATAGCAAAGTTCTCTATTATGAGAGAAGTATTAGTGTATTTTATTATAATATGATACGTATGATAATGTGGTGTGATATGCAATAGTATTTTATATGATATAATATAACATTTTATAATATGATATAATGTAATCTAATATATTATAAAATGTTATATTATAATTTAATGTGATATAATATATTATAATGTAATATATTATAATATAATATCCTATGATATAATATAGCATCATTTGATGTAATATTGTATATTACAATATGATATAATAGTAGTATAATGAAATATAATATAATATGAAATGTATTCAAATGTGATATATAATTCTTGAGTTTCTCAAATAGTATTCAAACTCAAACTGAAAACAAGAGATTTTAAGATTGAACATTGTTTTAGAACAATAATGTGTGAAGATATCCATTATTCACAGCACTGGTTTGTGAAAACTGTGTTTGTGTTAGTTTTTTAACGAGTTTAATCAAAGCTTTTCTTCAGATTTCACAGTGGTTAGTTTGTGGTCGGCGCATCACCTGATCTCCCAGGTCAACAATGAAAGTGACTCTAGGAGGTGCGATAGAATAAGAAGCTGTGTGTTCCTGGTGGAAAGACGAAGAGCAGCTGATTGTTACCTGTGTCTCCAGGAGTCGTCACCACCATCTCAAAGCTGACCAAGGTGTGCGTCCTCGACTGACTCCGGACAACATGTTCTTCGTCCTGTCCGGTTAAGTGACAACGGGGCGCTGCATGTGGTTGAGCTGTCTCAGGTTAGGGTCCTTCTCTTCCTCCGTCAGTGAAGCTGTCTGTTCGAGTCCCGCCGGCAGCTTTAGATGTTGAATTAAGGGTGAAATGTGGCACAGAAGGCAGCGCGGCCTCACATGTGTAAAGCTGTTCCTGAGTGTGTCCGTCCTCCCTGCAGGCCAATGTTTTCGATGAGTAACAGGTGGAGGGCGTGTCCTCTGAGGACAACGAGATGCATCTGGAGGTGACGCCAGAGAACCTGTCCCGAGCCCTGAAGACGGTCCAGAGCGCCAAGGCCGTCAAAGTGAAGCTGACCAAGAAGCACTGTCCCTGCCTCACCATTGCCGCCGAGCTGGTGAGACCGTAGAAATGAGCACGGAGGAGGTCGATTGCAAAGCATCCTGGGGGAAAAGTATGCTCCAGGGCTCCAGACATACAACGTTTATTTAATCCAACAAAACAAATGATTGCCTGAAAGTAAAGGTTGTTTAACTTGTTTAAAGGTTTAGCTGGACAAAGGTAAATCTCCTGAAGGGTTAAAGGAACTGCATCAAGTGTTGAGCTTTATCCGGTCTGAGAGCTAAGGGAGCAATGTCCCGTCCAGCCCACCATGTCCAGCACCAGTCTGGTCATCACCCACGACATCCCGGTGGACTTCGTCCCCCGGAGGCTCTGGCACGAGTTCAAAGAACCCAGCATGCCAGACTTCCATGTAAGTGACGTTCTGGCGGCGTTCAAGGCTTTTCGATCGAACGCAGAACGCGAGACCCGTTTTCCGTCCGTCCCTGCAGGTCAGCGTCTACCTGCCTCCTCTGAAGACGATGAAGAACGTTGTGGACAGAATGAAGAACCTCTCCAACTTCCTGGTAGGATCACGATCCTCCAAACGTCTCTCAAGTCCAGATTTGGTTCGTTGAAGCAAAACCCAGATCCACATGAGTTTAAAATTAAATGCTTGTCTCTGTCGGCCAGTCTGTCTGTCTTTCTGCCCGTCTGAACATCTCTCTGTCTGTCTATCTCTCTGTGTGTCTCAGGTTATGGAAGCCGACCTGAGTGGAGAGATGAACCTGAAGATCGAGACGGATCTGGTTTCCGTCACCACTCACTTTAAGGACCTGGGGAACCCTCCGTGGGGTAAAACGAGCTTCCTGTCAGCTGTTTGTGTGTCGCAGACGTTCATGAACCCCACTGGCTTTACTGCAGATGGTTTCATGTTGACGTTGGGTCTGGCGTTCATGGTTCCCTGAGGATGAAGGTGAGCGTCGCCCTGACTCTTCATGCACAACGTGTTTTATTTGGTCCAATACTCTGATTAATGAAAAATACCTGCAAAAGACTGGTCACCCTGAAAACGTGGAGACCGATGATGATGACCAGATGATGACATCTATTGCATCTGTCCATCCTGGAGAGGGATCCTCCTCTGTTGCTCTCCTGAAGGTTTCTTCCCTTTTTTTTCCCCCTGAA
Organism: Liparis tanakae; assembly: GCA_036178185.1. NCBI lineage: Eukaryota > Metazoa > Chordata > Actinopteri > Perciformes > Liparidae > Liparis > Liparis tanakae. The sequence continues at coordinate 32,883 of JAYMGU010000090.1, forward strand.
GGGTTATTTGGGAGTTTTTCCTGGTCCGATGTGAGGTTTTGGGTCAGGGATGTCTATGTTTACAGATTGTAAAGCACTCTGAGACAAATTTGTAATTTGTGAAACTGGGCTATACAAATAAACTGAATTGAATTGAATTGAATAAGAGCAGCCTCAACTCAGATTAGTACCATAACGTTGATTGCAAGTCTTGCATTTATAAAAGTAGGTCTACATATAATAAATTAGACATTATAATCACGAGACGACTGGTTTGTTGCTTGCGCTAGCCATGAACGCTCTGCTATCCGTTTGTTGTCAATGCTCCATGAGAACGGCGTTCACAGGGAATATGGGCAAAGAGGTTTTTAATGTCCTCATTGTCAATCGTCATATTGTATTCAAGCATCTAGTTTTCCTTTTGTCCACTTATTTAAATTCGGCATAAACGTCCACATGAACTATAAGATCAACGACAAGTTTTTCCAACGATAACAACACGACGGCATAGATGAACTTAATTTATAACCTCAGATGCGTTTTCGACTCTGTTTGATTGGACATTTTGGAGCTCTCAACGTTCCCAATGGGGGTGTTGCAGAGGGACCTCTTATCAGAAAGGATGAGGACACATTCTGTCTCTCGTCTCTCGTCCCTTGTCCCTCCTCCCTCCTCCCTCCTCCCTCCAGGTGATGACGCCTCCCAGGATGGTGGTCCTTCTCACAGCAGGGACCCAGAGGCCATGGTCCAAGCCCAGGTGGACATCAGGAAGCTGCAGCAGTTCCTCATGGGATAGCAGGTCAACCCCAGCAAGGCCATGTGCAGTAAGCCCCTCCTCCAGCCAATTCTATTCATATGGTCATCATACCCTCAGCACTGAAAAAAGAAGGGAAATATATTGTCTTATGATCAGTGAACTGGATTAACATGAGCTGAGTGGAACAAATCTTTTTTGTATTTACCAACTGCAGGTTCTGATTTCTTTGTAGGATCCAAATTTCTACCATGAGATCTAAAATGCCTTTTATCAAATTAAAGAAACTCCAGAATGAAGTTTGCTGTAGCTGGGAGATATGTACATTAATAGATGGTTTTGTTTGTTTGACTTGAAGTATCTGACGGCATGTTCCATCACTGGTTAAATCCTGTTTTGATCTGGACCCCCAGACATCGTCCATGAGAGGGTTGTCCACCTGATTCTGCTGCATGAAGATGTGTCGCTGCAGTATTTCATCCCTGCCGTGTCGTAGGCAGAGCGCTGGCCGCACACCTTCTGACCAGACGCCATCTGTCTGCACACTGAGACTTACGGGAAAAGGAATGTGAACCGCTTTGGTGTTTCCTCTCGTGGCAAAGAAGTCCTCTACGAGTGGACCCTTGAGACCAAACTCACCATGTAGTCTGTCCTTCATTTGGATGAGATTTGAAGCTGGTCCCGGTCCTCATAGTGGACCTCAGGAAGACTTTACCCCACTGACCTGGGGTAGGAGTGAGGACAAGCTGGTAAATACACGTTTAACAAAGAGAAATTGGATGGTTAAGATGAAATGGAAAACTGACATTTTCGTTGTTTGCAATTGAGTTGAGATTATTATGTTCTTGGTATTAAACATGTTTAAAATGAATCCACCTGCCCTACTGGGAACTATGGCATTGCAGAAGATGCTGAGTACTATGCATCTTTGTTTATTGCAAAGTAAAAAACGCAAATGTACCTTGTAGATATTTTCAATATGGTTCTTAATATGGACACCATGACACGTTCATTGTATGTATAAATATACATGGCAATAACAAGTTTCTGATTATGATTTTGATTATGATGTAATCGGTGCCTTTTAGTAAGATCTCTATTACATTTTGAAATAAGCCCCTGCAGTGTTGTACAAATTATAATAATGATATTAATTAATTAAATTCCCAGTTTCCCCTTATATTTTATACTGGCCGTTTCTCCATGTTATTCATATCAACAGTATCAATAGTTGACATTAATGCCTTTGAGTCAAATTGAATCAAAAGTGAGAATATTTATTGTATATGAAGTGTCTTGTGATTGGCTGAGCGAGCTAAGGGGATGTTGTTGTTTGTGTTACTTGGGAGTATAATGTCGAAAGGTGTTCCCTGTCTAGCGGAGGCTACGGCCCCACAGTCGCCTCTACTGTCCCGAATAAACGACAATAAGCGAGACAATGTCTCGTAGCGCCCTGGCCCAGGGTCGCTACATGTTGTATTCATTATGATGCATTGGACGAGTCCAATGTGGAGATGAAATGAAAATATAAAATATCTTGACTATATCTGGAAATATTTTAGTGTACAGATGCTTGCTGTTTAATTTTAAGTTTGCTCATAGGAGGAACGATGTACTCATTCATGTTTTCTGGACATATTTCTGACACTAAAAGTGTATATTTTACTTAAAAAAATGTGAACACAGTGCTGTGGTTGTGATTGAAATGAATGTTACAATCCATGCATGATCAAATAATACAAACATTTACCAGTTTAAAAATAAGTGATAAACATATCCGCGCGGTCAGGTGACATCACTGCAAGGGGCGTGGTCCAGCGAACATGTGAAGTTCGAAATAGAAGGTTCTGGGTTCCTCATAGAACTGTCCGGTCAGAGACTCCTCTCACTCACTTGCTCAACTGCCTTTCACCAGTGAACACGGAGTTTTCGCTGGACCAAAAGCAACTCAACAAGCACCCAGTGAACAATAGGGTAAGAACTCAAACTGCTTATTAGCTAGTTGTACGCTTGTGTTTTCACCGAGAGTCCAAGTTAAACACGCGCCGAGTCGCTAGCTAAAGTACGGTTTAAAGATTACAAGCTAGCTAGATTGCATTAGCTCTTAAACTTTGCTTAAGCATATTTCCTCTAGTCTATGAATTGTTCACTTCATATAGTTGTTTAATCCTGATTGTCTTTACTGTATTAATCAAATATATGAGTGAACAATTTACAGACTAGATAAATGATGTTTCAGTAAAGTTTAAGAGCTAATTCAATTTAGCTAGCTTGTATTATCTTGTACAATTTACTTGAGTGTCTTTACTGTTTCAGACGTATTAGCAATACGATAACTATAAAAGAAGTATGTATCACTCAGATTGACTCATTTCAAAATTCAATATCATATTTTACACTTTTGGATTATTGATACTGATTCATAAACATGTGAGCTGTATTTAAATGTAGCATGCTGTGCAGTTGAAAGCAATTTAACACGTCCTATGTATTGTTGGGTATCATTGTTCACTTTAAAATGCTTTATGTTTTATAAAAGTAACACGTAGTTGTGGAAAATATAAAATGTTTCTCTGCAAAGTGTAGCTGTCATATACAGTAAGTACTGAAGTCAAGGATTAGCAGCCCTGCTCCTCCTTCATCCCTTGTATTATACATTCAGATTGTGTAATAAATCTACTTTCCTTACCGATGTATATAATGTGTAACAAGAAGTGTAATCTTAAAGCCCCACTATGTAGTTTTTCCCTTGTAGCGCTCCCTTCACGTATTTAACATTTACTTCAGTGTCGTAAATACCCAGTTACGAATGATCAGGTGTCGTGAACCTCTGGCTCTCGAGCCATGTATGCAGTGGTGCACATAACTGTTACGCATGCGTGAAAAAATCAACAATGCATAATGCCACTTGTGTTCCTCCTGCTGTTGATCGTCTCTACAGCAGCACGCCATTAAAAATGTCATTCTGTCTCTCGTTGTTGCGCGCCGAGAGCTCGGCGCGTGCACATCAGACGATTCCCTCCCTCCGATGGAGGTCCCTGGGGGTGACCTCCATCGGCAATGAGGTCGGCCAGATACTGAACAGTGTCCTGATGGTGCAGGAGGGTCCGGGACTGGACTGGACGTGATGGTCTCCAGAGGGTCTGTGTTGGATGAGTACCCTAGAACTAGCAGGAATACAGGACTGGTATCTCTGTAGTATCCTTAAGAGAGCGGTGGCCCCGAGGGCCACCAGTATGTACGATTCCGTCAACATACTGTAGCCTCTTGTCCGGGTTGAGCTGGCGGGACTCGTGGAGTGGGCGCACTGCTTCATGTCGATCCACATCTCTGGTGGATGACGCGTTTTGACGAAAGTGTGCGGGTCATGTTTCTCCTCCTCCCCTTAAGGTGGTGGAGGAGTTGAGCCGCCTGCACCCCTGACCCGACCTATTGGGCGGTTCACTAGTCTTTCGATTAGCAATAGGAATAGGAATAGAAATAGATTAGATTAGAAATAGAAATAGATTAGATAAGAAATTGAAATAGATTAGATAAGAAATTGAAATTGATTAGAAATAGAAATAGATTAGATTAGGTTAGATTAGAAATAGAAATAGAAGTAGATTAGATTAGAAATAGAAATAGATTAGATTAGAAATAGAAATAGTGTGAACAAGTCTTGAAGTCTTGTGCTCTGCTGAGCCTTGAGTCTGTTCCTGAGTCTGTTCCTGAGTCTGTTCCCTGAGTCTGTTCCCTAAGTCTGGTCCCTGAGTCTGTCCCTGAGTCTGTTCCTGAGTCTGTTCTGCCTCTACCTGGTTGTCATGGTCTTCTATACCATACCTGCCATAAATATCATGATACTGATACAATACCATAAAGACATTGTACCATAAATACGATACTAGTGTTATCGTGGTAGTTTTGTATCTGTCAGATGGAAACAACGGCTATTTGTGTCATTGTGTGTGTGTGTGTGTGTGTGTGTGTGTGTGTGTGTGTGTGTGTGTGTTCGTGTTCCTCGGCCCATGCTAAATAAATATTACTGAATATTTCAAGGTGTAGCGGCCATCTTACCTGGTTCACCATCACCTTTCAAGGTGTTGTAACTATTCTATTAATACCATATATATACATCTATCTATTATATTCTTATTAAAAGGGTTGGTTGTCATTGACTTAGTCACAGCGAAGGTCACCCCACCCCGCCCCCCTCCTTGTCACCTTTTTCACCCCTCATGAGTTTGCAGGTATGAGGTAGGTATTCCTTTATTAGTCCCACAGTGGGGACATTTCAAAATCCCCAAAGTTTGGACTGAATTATTTTGTATGTGTTGCATCTTCAATTTCACTCTGATTCTTCTTTCAGTTTTGTAAATCAGGCTTTGGTGGGTCAAAGTCGGCCTCACTAAAGCCACATTTAGTGGCTAGGAGGACCCCCAGCCCTTCTCCTCCTCCTCCTTTCATGTCCTCTGTGAGGACACCCAGCCGCCGTACTGGGAACTATGGCATTGCAGAAGATGCTGTGAGTACTATGCAGCTTTCTGTATTGGTCTTGCTTTATTATAAGTCACATTTTGTGTTGCCTTTATTTTTGCATAGACGTAATTATCGTGTGTTGTCGTTTTCTTTACAGGGTGAGCCTGGAGGAGTTCAGCTAGCCGCTGCTGGGGCTGCATCTTCATTCTGGTTGCCGTCGGAGATGAGAAAGACCCTCCCTGTGCAGGACCAGAGCCAACACCCTCTTCCCCTCCGGCAAACTGCGGACCGATTTGAAGCTGTGGTATGAGCCCCCTGGTCCGGCCCTCATCTACCATCAGACTCCAACACTCGACTGCTTTTTTACACACCCGCTGATGGTGTGGATGCCCTACCGACTGTGGAAGGTGACGGTGTTCTGCCCAGTTTGTGGGAAGCAGCTGACGGGCTCCGGTGTCCACAAGAGGTCTAAGAAGGTCCTGGACGTCGACAGGTATCCCCTGATGGTGTCAGAGGCACTCAAGTGCACTGTGTGCTCCACACAATACCTGTGGACGAGTCAGACTGTCCGGAACCAGCTGGACCTGCCACAGCGACAGTTGTTTCGACTGATCCTGACCCAAAAGTGAGTAAAGCGGTTTTGAAACAGCCTCCCTTGAAAATGTAACTAATGAATGCAACAAAGGAAAAGAAACACATTTTTGTCAAATGTATTGGTAAATTCAGAAACACAGGTGCATATTAGAATAGTGTTAGGCTTGGTGCTATATGTTAATTATACACTGTCCCTGTATTTAAATAGCCAAATAAATAAAATGAATTGTGCATTTCAGGTATGCTTGTGACGTCCGTGTCATTCGGCTGCTTTGGGACCGGACTCTTGGCAACAGTCCAGCACGGCTTGCAAAGCAGCTCAAGGAGAACCATGGGGAGGAATGGCTGAACCGGTCAGCACACTAGGCTGGGGAGTGTGCTGACTTTGTGGAGCGGCCCAGTCTCCTTCCAGTGGTCTGAACCGTGTCCTGACGGTGCAGGAGGGGCCGTGACTGGACGTGATGGTCTCCAGAGGGTCTGTGTTGGATGAGTACCCTAGAACTCGCAGGAATACAGGACTGCTACCTCTGTAGTATCCTTAAGAGAGGCAGTGGGCCCCCGAGGGCCACCAGTATGTACGATTCCCGTCAACATACTGTAGCCTCGTGTCCGGGTTGAGCTGGCGGGACTCGGGTGGAGTTGGCCGAACTTCACGTTGATCCACATCTCCGGTGGATGACGAATCTCAAAAAACGTGAACGGGTTCTTAGTTTCTCCTCCTGCCCTTTAAGGGGTGGAGGAGAGTAGTCGCTTGTTTCGACCCAGAGCCAATGAGCGGTTCAATTGTGTTTAGATTCAAATAGAATAAAATAGAATATAGAATAGAATAGATAGGTAGGTCTTCCTTTATTAGTCCCACAGTGGGGACATTTCAAAATCCCCAAAGTTTAGACTGAATTATTTTGCATGTGTTGCATCTTCAATTTCAAGTACCGTATGTTAAACACGATGTGATTTAGCATATTTTTAGTACCGATACTTAATTAATGATTTCCAGCAAAGCAGCAGAGGGGTTTGTGAATCCCACAGGAGAGGAGGGCGATAGGCGATTCAGAGCCCACCTACACCCGCCGAGTTGGGCAGGTCTGGCGGGGGGTAGACGACTCAGACTCGCCTACACGGGAGGAGCGATTCATAGACGGGTGTGTTTATGAATCGCCTACCTCCATCGGGATGGGACGGTTTGGTGAGAGTCACCTTGTGTGATTACTCCTACACCCCATCCCGGGGGATTGGTCCCGTGGGGTTCACAAATGGGGCCCTATTTATATATATATAGCGTGTTAGCACCATTGTAGCATCAGTAACTTGGCCTGAGAATTACATTGTTCCATGAAAGATTAGATAGTTACATGTTGTGTCCCGTGATGGATACAAACAGTAGTATGCACACACATGAGTACATATATATATATACACAACATGTACATGCATATAAAGTTCAAACAGGTTTCCTGGGGGAAGTCTCTTCTCCTCAGTGCCTTCGATCTCCCTGACCTTGTCGTCACCATGGAAACAGTCACATGACATTTATTTCGCTAGTGACGCCACAGAGCCACGAACCAGAGTATACATAGAAGTGATCTCCAGCAGTCTGCCAGACCTCTCCTCTCAGAAGGGGTAGGGAGGGTTCCTGAACCCGCAGAAGGGGAGGGAACGGCGAACGAATCAATGAGTCGCCCCCCTCTCCCTGGGCGTAGGGGTATGTTAATTATACACTGTTCCTGTATTTAAATAGCCAAATAAATAAAATGAATTGTGCATTTCAGGTATGCTTGTGACATCCGTGTCATTCGGCTGCTTTGGGACCGGACTCTTGGCAACAGTCCAGCACGGCTTGCAAAGCAGCGCAAGGAGAACCATGGGGAGGAATGGTTGAACTGGTCAGCACACTAGGCTGGGGAGTGTGCTGACTTTGTGGAGCGCCCAGTCTCCTTCCAGTGGTCTGAACCGTGTCCTGACGGTGCAGGAGGGCCGTGACTGGACGTGATGGTCTCCAGAGGGTCTGTGTTGGATGAGTACCCTAGAACTCGAGGAATACAGGACTGCTACCTCTGTAGTATCCTTAAGAGAGGCAGTGGGCCCCCGAGGGCCACCAGTATGTACGATTCCCGTCAACATACTGTAGCCTCGTGTCCGGGTTGAGCTGGCGGGACTCGGGCGGAGTTGTCCGAACTTCACGCTGATCCACATCTCCGTGGATGACGAATCTCAAAAACGTGAACGGGTTTCTAGTTTCTCCTCCTGCCCCTTTAAGGGGTGGAGGAGTCTGAGTCGCTTTCTCGACCCAGAGCCAATGAGCGGTTCAATTGTGTTTAGATTCAAATAGAATAAAATAGAATATAGAATAGAATAGATAGGTAGGTCTTCCTTTATTAGTCCCACAGTGGGGACATTTCAAAATCCCCAAAGTTTAGACTGAATTATTTTGCATGTGTTGCATCTTCAATTTCAAGTACGTATGTTAAACACGATGTGATTTAGCATATTTTAGTACCGATACTTAATTAATGATTTCCAGCAAAGCAGCAGAGGGGTTTGTGAATCCCACAGGAGAGGAGGGCGATAGGCGATTCAGAGCCCACCTACACCCCCGAAGTTGGGCAGGTCTGGTGGGGGGTAGACGACTCAGACTTCGCCTACGGGAGGAGCGATTCATAGACGGGTGTGTTTATGAATCGCCTACCTCCCATCGGGATGGGACGGTTTGGTGAGAGTCACCTTGTGTGATTACTCCTACACCCCATCCCGGGGATTGGTCCCGGCAGCTTCACAAATGGGGCCTATTTATATATATATATAGCGTGTTAGCACCATTGTAGCATCAGTAACTTGGCCTGAGAATTACATTGTTCCATGAAAGATTAGATAGTTACATGTTGTGTCCCGTGATGGATACAAACAGTAGTATGCACACACATAAGTACATATATATATATACACAACATGTACATGCATATAAAGTTCAAACAGGTTTCCTGGGGGAAGTCTCTTCTCCTCAGTGCCTTCGATCTCGCTGACCTTGTCGTCACCATGGAAACAGTCACATGACATTTATTTTCGCTAGTGACGTCACAGAGCGCCGAACCAGAGTATACATAGAAGTGATCTCCAGCAGTCTGCCAGACCCTTCTCCTCTCAGAAGGGGTAGGGAGGGTTCCCAGAACCCGCAGAAGGGGAGGAGGAACGAACGAATCAATGAGTCGCCCCCCTCTCTCCCTGGGCGTAGGGGTAGGCGATTCTGTGAATCAGCTACTCCTCTCCCGGTGTGGGGCAGTTTAGGTGAGATTCACCTTAAATCGCTTCCACTCTCTCCCAATCCCTCTGTGGGATCGACAGGGGGGGTGCGGTTGGGTGTAACGTGCAAAAAAGTGTAACGTGGGACTTTTTAACCCGGGTGGGACATAGAGATTCCTCTGAATGGGCCTAGCTCCCATTCACACCTGGGCCTATGCAAAATAAATATTACTGAATATTTCAAGGTGTAGCGGCCATCTTACCTGGTTCACCATCTGGGAACTATGGCATTGCAGAAGATGCTGTGAGTACTATGCAGCTTATTGTATTGGTCTTGTTTTATTACAAGTCACATTTTGTGTTGCCTTTATTTTGCATAGATGTAATTATCGTGTGTTGTCGTCTTCCAAACAGGGTGAGCCTGGAGGAGTTCAGCTAGCCGCTGCTGGGGCTGCAGCTTCATTCTGGTTGCCGTCGGAGATGAGAAAGACCCCCCTCCTTGTCACCTTTTTCACCCCTCATGAGTTTGCAGGTATGACTAACCAGGCCCGACTCTGCTCAGCTTAGCTTTTTTTTTTCATAGTACATTAATGTTGAAAGTATCTCATTTATCCTAAATTGACAAAACTGCAACATCGATTGCGTTTTGGAGGAATAAGTTAAAGAGCTTACAGCACCTGGTATTCCCAGGCGGTCTCCCATCCAAGTACTAACCAGGCCCGACTCTGCTTAGCTTCCTAGATCTGAAGAGATCGGGCGTCACCAGACTGGTGGCCGTAGGCAATACTTGCTGCCACACTTTGCTTTTTTAAATCTATCAATATTTATTTTTTTGTTCATAGTACATTCATGTTGAAAGTATCTCATTTATCCTCAAATGATAAAACTGCAACGTCGACTGCGTTTTGGAGGAATAAGTTAAAGAGCTTACAGCACCTGGTATTCCCAGGCGGTCTCCCATCCAAGTACTAACCAGGCCCGACTCTACTTAGCTTCAGAGCTTTTTTAAATCTATCAATATGTTATTTTTTCATTTCATAATACATTCATTAAGGAAGTTAATTGATTTGCAAAAAAGTGTAACGTGGGACTTTCTAACCCGGGTGGGACATAGAGATTCCTCTGAATGGGCCTCGCTCCCATTCACACCTGGGCCTATGCAAAATAAATATTACTGAATATTTCAAGGTGTAGCGGCCATCTTACCTGGTTCACCATCACCTTTCAAGGTGTTGTAAGCATTCTATTAATACTATATATATACATCTATGTAACTATTCTATTAATACGTCACAGCAGAGGACCCCCCTCCTCGTCACCTTTTTTCACCCCTCATGAGTTTGCAGGTATGAGGTAGGTATTCCTTTATTATTCCCCACAGTGGGGACATTTCAAAATCCCAAAAGTTTAGAATGAATTATTTTGTATGTGTTGCATCTTCAATTTCACTCTGATTCTTCTTTCAGTTTTGTAAATCAGGCTTTGTGGGTCAAAGTTGGTTTCACTAAAGCCACATTTAGTGGTTAGGAGGACCCACAGCCCTTCTTCTCCTCCTCCTTTCATGTCCTCTGTGAGGACACCCAGCCGCCGTACTGGGAACTATGGCATTGCAGAAGATGCTGTGAGTACTATGCAGCTTTGTTTGTTGCAAAGTAAAAACGCAAATGTACCTTGTAGATATTTTCAATATGGTTCCTAATATGGACACCACGACACGTTCATTGGATGTATAAATATACATGGCAATAAAGTTTCTGATTGTGATTTTGATTATTTTGTTATCGGTGCCTTGTCAGTGTTGGTAATTTCTATTACATTTTTAAATAAGCAACCGCAGTGTTATACAAATTATAATAATGATATTAATTAATTAAATTCCCAGTTTCCCCCTCATTTTTCAGTCACATTGTCTTCCCTTGCAACTACATCTATGTATAATGGTACATCAATTACCTTCTGTTCTGGTACACAATCAGTAAAGATAACAGTTGTTTGACTTCATTTGAATACAATTGGAAACAATTTTTCTGTGCAGAGTTGTTGCTGTTATTATATTTATATTTCCACCTCATTCTGCTGTTTCTTGGACGAACATGAACACTGTGTATGAGGACACACAGAGTAAAGGGTTCACCGTTATACCACTAGATGGCAGTATACATGTTATTGATACATATGTATTTAATGCCGTTTATTTCCTCTGATATGTAATGTTCATGGTCAATTTCCAGCATAGTTGTATAAATCATGTATTTACTTGTTTTATTTGGGTCATTTTGGAACTAAACATTCCTACATGGAAAAGTGAGGATATGATGATCATGAGGCAATACATATTGACAATTAAAAATATATAGACAGTTGATTTCTTCTTATTAAGCAGCCTTCAGTTTACACTAAGAAACAGCACCACCTGTGCTTCACCTGTAACCTTCATTAATACATCATCATTACATCAACGGTTAACGGAGACAATTTTTTTGTTTTATGTTTATATGTATGTGTGTGTGCGTGTGTGTGTTTATGTGTATGCATGTGTATGTATTTATGTATTTGTGTGTATATGTATATACTATATATGTGTGCGTATATGTATGTATGTGTATGTATATGTGTGTATGTATATGTATGTATGTGTGTGTATATATATATATATATTTATATATGATTCTTTGAAATAAGTTTTTTCGAGAAATCATAGGTTAGGGCCCTTATAAGCTCGTTCGCTTCAGCCCCGACCCTTTCGGTCAGCCACTTTCTTCTTTTGTTGAATTATGATTGTTGTATATTTTGCTGATCGGAATAAACTAAATCATCATCAACATGTAACCTGTTCTGTTGTGACTCTGCTTGTCTTAGCCCTCTGACTACTTCACATCATCATCATGTAGTCCTAAAATAGCTAGCTAGATACACAGATGGTAGATAGCTAAAATAGCTAGCTAGATACACAGATGGATATATATATATATATATATAATTAGTGTTTTTGTAAACACATATATTGTAAGTAAGTGTCTACAAAAAGACACTAATTATATATATATATATATATAATTAGATGGACATATATATATATATATATATATATATATATATATATATATATATGTCCATCTGTGTATCTAGCTAGCTATTTTATCTATCTATCTAGCTAAACTGCAGCTCCTCCATTCTGATCATAAAAGTGATTACTTCCGCTGTCCGGGCACTTTAATGGAGCTTGCTACTGAGTCGTCGGAGACTCGTCACTGCGCAGACATGCCGCAGACGCGCTTGGCTGACCCTCCGTCCGGCTGGCACTTTTTGCGTAGCTGTGGTACTTTTTGACTAGCAGTGGCACTTTTGACTAGCTGCGCATCTGCTGGCAAGTGCTGGCAACTGCTTGCGAGTGCCACTGAGTAGCTGCGGCACCTACTTACAAGTGTCACTGAGTGCCAATGCTTAAACTTTAGACTAATAGTGGCATCTCCTCAAAGTAGAATTTCATGGAGGTATAACAGTATGACATGGTTAAAAAAATTAATTATACATATATATATATATATATATATATATATATATATATATATGTTTGTTATTAAAGAAAGGCGGGTACATTATACATATCATGGTCTATAAGTGAAACGTAGTAGCAAAACAATATTCAATATAGTAAAGCAGTATTGCACAGCAATATCTTATTGCATATTGTAAGTAAGTCTACAAAAATAAATTATCTATTTAGTTGTACACTTAGGCAATGAAGAAAAAACCTGCAGCTCCTCCATTCTATGATCATAAAACTGAATAACGGCAGCTGATCTGTCGTAACAACAATGGCTGTTCCACCCACAGCTTCTATTGTCGCTAAATTGTCGCTGAGTACTGGCACCGAGGGGCACTTGCCACAGACTTTCCAGTGAGTTGCCAGTGAGTTGTCGGCACTGCGCGGCACTTGCCAGTGAGTTGCGGTGCCAGTGATTACACTCGCCTCTCTCCGTCGTCCTCCACATCAGAGATCCGTTGTTCGGCTGGATCTAATATTTCGTCATCTGCTTTGTCAGGGTCACGCCGTTAGCCATACTGTCTACCTGTATATTGCTAGCTTCCTCAGCCTCCAAATGTTTGCCGCCTTGTTGCGCTTTCCTTCTGTCTTTCCTTGTCTTTTCTTTAACATTTGTTCCTGACATTTCAGTTCAAGGTACTCTTATACACGTGTTGCGTGACTCTGGGCAAATTGTGATAAGTATTGTAGGATTAAATTACATTCCAGCAGTAGAGCTTAAAATTTGCGACCTCCTACAGAGCTGCCAACTCACGGTTTCCGTGTGACACACGCTTTGCATGTTTTTACACGCCTCACGCCACACAACTCACGGCAAAAGAAATTCTGATTTGGGCCGAAGCTCCTTTTCAAACTCCGCGACGATAGATGGCGCTAAGGAGCGCATCTGTAAACCTGTTCGCTGCATACACATCCTATTTACCCCAAAGAGTCCCGAAGTTAGCAGCAGAAGAAGATTTTTTCAAACAGACACAGCGAGCAGAGACTACGGTAGGGCAGGGCTCTTAAGTGTCACACATTGAGAGTGACAGTCACGCATTTCGGTCTTAAGTCACGCACTCCCGCCACACATCGTATTTATCACGCTGAAAAACCTCTCGGCTATTTAATGTTTTAATGTGCCGCAGCGCCAACATGAACTGGCCGCGCTGACCTCACGGTGGAGAAATCAAACGCTCCCCTGGAGGTCTGCTGCGCGGTGCCACTTATCAGCCAATCAAAAAGAAGAGCTGGGCTACACAATAGCCAATCAGAAAAAAACCTATCTGTTGTATCTGGGTACGATTTCATCCAGCAATCAATGAAAATAAAGCATCAGTCACTCTTACCTGTCTTTAGAACCTGAGAGCTGTTAATGACATGTGGTTCAACTAAGTACTCACTCTCCTAAACTTTACATCTTTAAATAAATAATGTGTTGTGATTGTGTGTGTTGATGTAAACTCAGCTGTCATAACAAGCAGGAGAGCACCTTGTTAACCTCTCGGTATACTGCATGCTCAAAACATCATAGAATTGTTTATTATTCGCTGCCCACATAGCATTTATCTTTTTATTTGCAGGCCTAGGAAAAGGACCCTCTCAAATCTTTTTCAAAACAATACTTTGAACAAGTAAGATGTATTCTAAATAATTTAACATTAAGACAGGACATTTTTGCAATAGAATTAGACATGTTTTTGTAAATGAGAGTAGAGTTATTAAAAACATTTTAATTCTTTAAGGTAGCAAAGATGCCTCGTAAAAGACCTTTGCCAGACCAGAATGCAGGTACAACATGGGTACAACGCCAAATGAATTCAAATTTCCTGATATTTGAGCCACCACCGCTGGCTATGCGTGTCAACATTTTGGTCACCCCCGACAAAAAA